>NLAK01000105.1:0-47412 GCA_002370295.1 Metschnikowia bowlesiae | reverse complement strand
CATGTTGCAGCTGTGGAACAGTCCGATGGGGTGTAAGTTCCTGGGGTTGGATAGTCGCTATTAGTTACTTCCGTAACCGTAGTGGTAGTGGGACCCGGTGTAATCACTTCAACCACACATGTTGCGGCTGTGGAACAGTCAGATGGAGTGTAAGTTCCTGGAGTTGGATAGTCACTGTTAGTCACTGTAGTAACTGTAGTAGTAGTGGGACCCGGTGTAATCACCTCAACCACACATGTTGCAGCTGTGGAACAGTCAGATGGAGTGTAAGTTCCTGGAGTTGGATAGTCACTGTTAGTCACTGTAGTAACTGTAGTAGTAGTGGGACCCGGTGTAATCACCTCAACCACACATGTTGCAGCTGTGGAACAGTCAGATGGAGTGTAAGTTCCTGGGGTTGGATAGTCACTGTTAGTCACTGTAGTAACTGTAGTAGTAGTGGGACCCGGTGTAATCACCTCAACCACACATGTTGCGGCTGTCGAACAGTCAGATGGAGTGTAAGTTCCTGGAGTTGGATAGTCACTGTTAGTCACTGTAGTCACTGTAGTAGTAGTGGGACCCGGTGTAATCACCTCAACCACACATGTTGCGGCTGTGGAACAGTCAGATGGAGTGTAAGTTCCTGGGGTAGGGTACTGAGTGTTGGTTACCTGAGTAACGGTAGTGGTAGTTGGGCCCGGTGTAATCACCTCAACCACGCAGGTAGACGCAGTGGAACAGCCAGATGGGGTGTAAGTTCCTGGGGTAGGGTACTGAGTGTTGGTTACCTGAGTAACGGTAGTGGTAGTTGGGCCCGGTGTAATCACCTCAACCACGCAGGTAGACGCAGTGGAACAGCCAGATGGGGTGTAAGTTCCTGGGGTAGGGTACTGAGTGTTGGTTACCTGAGTAACGGTAGTGGTAGTTGGGCCCGGTGTAATCACCTCAACCACACAGGTAGACGCAGTGGAACAGCCAGATGGGGTGTAAGTTCCTGGGATAGGGTACCGAGTGTTGGTTACCTGAGTAATTGTAGTGGTAGTTGGACCCGGTGTAATCACCTCAACCACGCAGGTAGACGCAGTGGAACAGCCAGATGGGGTGTAAGTTCCTGGGGTAGGGTACTGAGTGTTGGTTACCTGAGTAACTGTAGTGGTAGTTGGACCCGGTGTAATCACTTCAACCACACATGTTGCGGCAGTAGAACAGTCGGATGGAGTATAAGTACCTGGGGTAGGGTACTGAGTGTTGGTTACTTGCGTAACTGTAGTAGTGACTCCATCTGGAGTGTAAACTTCAACGGTACAGATAGGACGTTCAGAACACCTGCTTGGGGAGTAGGTTGTTAAAGAGGGATCAAAGAAGTCCGTAGGATAGTATACGGTGGTTGTGCGGTGACTGCAACTCCCCTGTCCAGGAGCAACCTGGTACACCATGTCAAACACAGTTTTAGTTGAGCCACTTGGCAGTGTGACCGAGCCGCCGAATTCCCATTGGGTCACACGATTGTAGTAAACCAAACGAATAGGGTAATATTTGCCAGCCTCCATTGTGAGTATCACTGATTTCACAGCCACCGCACCCTGATTTGGGTTATTTTTGATACCAGACAGTGTGGAATCAAAAGTCACACTTTGGCTACTGTCGCTGCAACAGAGCCCATCACTTCCAATGAAGGCGGCAAAACCATCGTCAGCAAAGAAAGTTAGGTTATAGTTACCTGATTCTTGCGCCTTGAAAAAGCCGTGGAGCTCGACGGTGAAGTTGCTGCCGGTGACTTGTTTGCCATAAACCGTTCCCGTCTGAAGTCCCACATTGTAGTAGTCGCCACCACTGAATCCAATGTCTGTCACGCCAGTGAGGCTGTCGAAAGCACCGCCGTATTCTTTGTAGCCGCCCTGGAAGAAATCATTCTGATTAGGATAATAACCGTAGAGGGGATATTTGTAGAAAGTAACATCAAAACCGGTTCTCAATTCGTTGGTTAGGCTACAGCCCTTGATGACAGTAGCAGCCCCTGCCAAAGCGGCGAAGGCCACGTTCGCTATTAATGCAGCTATCATTGATCTTGATTCGTTGGGTTGGTGGGCTGATGGTGCCCCTATGTATTATTTACAGCCATGGGCGCGGGAAAGCAACGATGACATGCGACTGTGTGCACGATGTACATGTTCCAGTACAGCATATAGGTAAATGTTCGCCAAGGACGCATGTTTTGCAAGTGGCGCAAGGGTCGTGGCGTGCGGAAACGTCGCAGCGTGCATAAGAATTTCTGAACCGAGGCATCAAAGCAATAATGCATGGCGCCCTTTTATGCGCGATCATCATCGCTCGTTGCGTAGACAAAGAACGGAAGCCCCGTAAATGTTGGTCAAGGTTTCGTATTTAGCGAAAGCACATGAAAGATAAGCCAATGCATTCCCCACTGGGCCCATTATTTTGGGATAGATTCCTTCTTCTTTGGGGTTGCTAGTGGGAACTACTTTCAGGTGGACCTGGAAACCAGAAATTCTTCGAGCAAAAAGTTAAGAACCCTACTATCCGAAAGTTGCTTTTATGTATGGCGCCTAATTCGAATCGGACAAAAGAGTGCGCCAGATGGGAACCGGACAAAAAAAAAACAGCGCCAAAGGCGGTTCGCACAAAAAGACTCATTGTACTTGCATTCGAGACAACCGAGCACAGCCGCGCACAGCCTGCAGTAAAACCGCCTGCGGCACGGCTCGAGGTCATTACATCCGCAGATAGCACATATCACGTCATACAAAAAACATGACGCATCACAGTTCAATGGTCTTGCCGGGTGACTTTGCAAACGCCGCCTTCGCATAATTCAGGCCCTCTGCTGCTGAAAAAAAGACGGTTTGAGTAACGAAAGGGAAGGGCCCTTTTTTTTTTTTTGGGCACACACATCAGAAGCACTCGATTAAGCAGCACATGCACCAGAAGCACTCGATTGAGCGCAGCAAAAGCGGGAGGAACGTGGAAACCCCATCAATTCCGAGCGGTCCAGAAATACAACGTCAAAGCTGCGTTTTTGATGATATTTATTTTAGTAGTTGGAAGAAAGCATTAGGTATAGCACCGCATGCCAATTCTATGGGCGACCTCCGGTTCAACCGTGCGCGACCGGTCGTATCTGAGATTGTTCTTCTGAGATTGGGGCGCGCGGTTGAAGAGCAAAGATTGCAAGCGCGCATAAACGTTGACACACTTAGCCAGCGTGCATGAGCACAATATCTTAGGCTTCCTAAAGCGGCGTGCATGAGTGATGGGAACGTAGCACGTGCTTTAAGGGTGAATGACCAATCCCCATTACATAATACAAGCGGCCGATTGACATCATAAGATTAATCAAACAAACCCTAGGTTTGTGTGCTTCAAAGATGCCTCCTTACACCAGAACCACTATAGCTATCAGGTTATGTAGCTATCAGGTTCTGTAGCTATCAGGTTCTGTAGGACTTAAGGACTTGAGGAAAGATGTGTTCGTTGATGATCCTTAAAGCAAGAAGGAATCATCCCACGTTATATAGGAAGGTCGGCCACGACTGTGCCACCATATACGGGGCGTTATCGTGAGATACCGACTAATCGGACCAGCTGTGCCGAAAGGCCGAAAGAATATGCGGCTATTGTGGGTTCGGCTTTTCGGTCCAGACCTCGGAGATAGGGAAGCAGAGCAGGTCGGACCGCGCAAAGAGGCAGGGTGCGACGTCGTTCCGAGTCTAGGCATGCATCGCAGGCAAATTGAGCGCCTATGGGTAGCACACTACCCATGGGAAGTCTAACAATAGCTTGTAAAAATGGAACCGCTCCTCAGAAAGAAGCCCACACATTTCTTCATGATACAAACTTCGAAGGAATAGAGCCTGAAGCCCGACTGAAAATTAGTCCTAAGCGAGGTCCTCCAAACTCTACCGTTTGGCGCAGTGCCGAGGTGATCGTCACTAGGCGCGCGCCCTGCGAACATACCAGAAGCTTTCCCTATTGGGAACCTCCCACAGAGGGAGAAGGTTCGAAGATTGTTAAACACCTGAGGCGATCCCACCCCGTGCATGCATACATGCTTCCCGGGCACCACCAAGTCGGTTTTGTCCCCGGCACTTGGACTCATACGACCGTTAACTCCGGCGGGGAGCGAAAGAGCGGACCTGGCTTGGCACCATCCCCTCCGGCGCACCGCCCTTTGCGACCGGATGGCCAGGGGACACACCTGTACACCGGCGGTGACGTTTACAAATTCATTCTGTGTGAGCACAATCATCGTCGACGTTTCTGGGCTAGTGCGTTCATGGACGGTATAGAACTCGGGACCTGGTGCACTCGGATGCGGGATAGAAATCCGTGGGTTAGCGAGGCTCTCGACGGGTCCTTCTCATTGCCTTGCGCGCAGCGCGCACATAAGACATTCATCGAGGGCGCATTAGCGGCGGAAAAAGGAACTGACAGGCTCAGTCGTCCAAGCCGTAGCCCCCGGCCATGCCCAACCAGTTGGGGGTGCCGCATTGTTCGAGCAGCATCGATTATGGAAGGTAACCGAGCGGAGCCACCGGAGGCCTAACGGCATGGAACTCTATTGGTCTTTCCAAAGAGCTTGGTAGAAAACGCTGGCGGAAGGAACTAAAGCTGGCCTGCATGGTGATGGTCATTCCGGACTCAATCGGTTAGTGACTGGCTTTTGTCTGCAAAGTCTGGCAACCAACTTTGCGGCTCACTCTCGCCAGCTCGGCTTATTGCCAAGGGCACATAAAGCTCTCAAAGCGCCAATTTTAGACTACCGAAACTTAGAGTGTCGTCCTCACCCTGGACGATTTCCTGCGCTTGCTAGCTGCATCAGTGGACCAGTCTCTCGAATTGGGGTGCCGTCAAATCCTAAACATTTTTTCTTTGCCTTCTATGATGGAACAGAAACGACTTCGTTTGACAAAATCCCGGTATCAAGATGACTATGAGACATGTTCACCGACTTGCGAGTCGTATGCGATACGATTTGGCTACCCTCCAAACGACGAGTTCAGTGCGAGAGAATCATAGATAACCATAACAGATCCATTGCGGGTCACCATAGGTAGTGCGCAACCCATGTACACGCTAGTGAGGCGGTCCCATTCTGAGTCTACCTTAAAAGCAAGGTCAAGGTTTCCTCGACGAAACAACCGCCCCAGATACAATTTTCGTCCGAAGCTAGCCCGGTCGGGACCCCCTCACGACACAAGGTGCCAACGCCGTGACGTGGCCTTGGCCAGTTTTCCTACATAAGTATAAGTGATTCTCCTCGTTCTAAAGACTTTCAATGAACAACTGGTTCCCTCCGCACTTGGCAGGCTAAAGAGTCTTACATGGATATCAAGGGATTTCTAAACAGTGGGGGAAGCATAGAAACCATCGAAATGGTAGTATTCATAGAGATATAGGAAGCATGATAATTCCGGAATCTGCTAGATTTCAGGACCTCAGTGCTATGGGAGAGATGTAAACGTTGATGGTTTCAAAACAAGGGGAACTTCCGGTAAAAAGCAGGCCCAGGCGACGCCGCAGTGCCTGGGTCATATCGTGGGTTGGTACCAAATCGGGCCATTCTTGTGTATCATCCGAAACGACCTTGAGGTTGCATCTGATTGGCTGCAACTGGTTGCCTCCGGTATTAACCTCGAAAGGAGGAGAACAAAGTGGGGTGGAGCATGCAAGAATGCGGGGTCCCAGGTGTTTCCGCGCCCAACCGTGCATCGCAGGTGAACTGGGCACCCATTGCTACCCAGTAGATAGAAAACTAAAAGGTCTTTCCTGATACAGCAATACTACAGAGCATAGACTCCGCATTTGACTTGAGATCTTCCGCCGGAAAAGCTTAAGGCGAAACACGGTGAAGTCCAAGTATTGCGCTGCTGGGTACTAGGAGCACCTTTCGTGCGCGCTCTATCATGCTCCATAATCTACTCTCCCGAATTAGAGCGGCCTATTCAGTGCGCTTGATGGGCTGTCCAAACCATAGGTTTTGTCTTGCTACACAAGGGTTGGACTTACGATCATGGCACTTATGACGGCGAGTACCTGGGATGCCCATGTGAGAAAAAGGCATAAAAACTAGAATTAAAAGCGGACGTACTTCTTACGCCATGACGTCTTTTAGGGTATGAACTGAGCCTGGGACGAGCACCTCGCTGGCTAAAGACAAACGAAGGGAACCCTCTCTCTTATATACACTACAGTACCTCGCGAACATGAAACGTGATACGCGGGTGCTACCCAGCCGTCTCAGCTTGCACGTCAGTCTCCTGATTAGGAAGTTCCCCACCACGGTCGGATCGGTGTTTGAAACAAATGCACCCATTGTCTTCAAAAGTGTTATGTGAATGCCACGGCACCAGTGCATTCACTGCTACAGTGCATTCACTGCTACAGTGCATTCACCGCTAGCTTTAATTACTCCCTAGCCATCATCTTCTATTTTTAGATGATGAGTTTGCACGGCCTTGGACTAACCGCGAATTCCTGCTTTTATCCACCGCGCGCACTGTAAGACCTGAAGGCCGGGGGACATTACCCTTTGTGAACACCTGTTTGAATTTCGCAGATGTTCCATGGGTAGCATACCACCCATTCGGGCAAACTTCGCTACGGTGCACCATCCAGACTGGTCCATCGTTGCTCCCTCAGCCAATGGCGGCTGTTTGCACCGAGGGTAATCTGTCCGCTCTGGGACGATCACAATAAGCAGCTTTTTCGCTTGGCACTTACCCAACTAAAGAACCTAAAGTGTTGGGGAAATTTAGTCTTTACTGACATTTCGTTCATCAATCGACTTGCCTGCTAATAGTCATGGTTTCGTAGTGCTAGGTCACCATTCCTAGACCAACACATTGTACGTCCCCAGGTAACAAATAAGCCTAGGCACCAAAAGCTGCGAACAAAGGGTCGGCGAAGTTGTGTGCAGGCGGATGGGGCCACTCGCAAATCACAGCGCATGCTTATCTAAGCGCATAAAGCCGGTTTCAAGTGACGCCACAGGCACAGCATAAATAGGCGAATGCGCCCGCCTCGACCCCGCATCAGCCTAAAATTTCCCGTTTTACACCGGTACTCTTCCACTAGATCTTCAAATGTCGCTTCCAACAAACCCTGTGATTATAGTAGGTGGCGGGTTGGCGGGCCTCTGTGCTGGCCACCAAGCGTATCTCCGGGGCGCCAATGTGGTTCTATTTGATAAGCAAGGGTTTCTCAGCGGCAACAGTGGCAAAGCCACTTCGGGCATTAACGGCGCATTGACGAGAACCCAAGTGACGTTAGGGGTTGCGGACTCCGTGGATCAGTTCTACCAAGACACCTTGGCCACGGCCAAGGACCGCGCCAACCCCGACCTAATCAAAGTGCTCACCTACAATAGTGCAGATGCCGTGCATTGGCTTCAGGAGGTGTTCGGCTTGGACTTGTCCATTGTGTCCCGCTTAGGCGGCCACTCGCAGCCCCGAACACACCGTGGCAAGGATGCCAAGTTTCCCGGAATGGCCATCACCTACAAACTCCTTGAAAAATTGGAGAATTTGGCGGTGGAGGAGCCCCACAGAGTGGCGATTTTCAAAAACACCCAGGTGATTGACCTCATAATTAGTGATGCCGATGCCTCGCTTGTGCAGGGAGTCTATTACAAAAACTTACAGACTAAAGAAAAGGGCGAGGCGCATGGGCCCGTGGTGATGGCTACCGGCGGATACGCTGCAGACTTCACCAAGAACTCGCTCTTGAGGAAATACCGCCCGGATATTATCGACCTCCCTTCGACCAATGGCAGCCATGCCACTGGAGACGGCCAGAAAATCATCATGAAGAACTCTGGGGTGGCCATCGACATGGACAAGGTCCAGGTGCACCCGACCGGCTTGATCGAGTACGACGACGCTGATGCCGTGTCCGGAGCGTCCACGCCACGGTTCCTTTTCCTAGGCGCAGAAGCTCTTCGTGGGGAAGGAGGCATCATCTTGAACAAGAAAGGTGAGCGCTTCTGTGACGAGTTGGGCACTAGAGACTATGTCAGTGGAGAGATGCTCAAGCAGTTGAACCAAGGCAACGGTCCCTTGCGCCTTGTGCTTAATACGCAGAGTGAAAAGACGCTTGACTTCCATATAAAGCACTACAAGCAAAGAAAGCTCATCAAGACTCTTTCGGGCCAAGCTCTAGCCGATGAGATGGACATTCCCTTTGACAAATTGAAGCAAACCGTTTCGTCCTATAATGATGCTGCTGCAGGCAAGCAGAAGGACCCCTTTGGCAAAAAGTTCTTTCCTACAACACCTTACGACATGGAGAAAACAAATGACTACCACGTTGCTTTCATCACCCGAGTGTTGCATTTCACCATGGGAGGCGTGAAGATCAACGATAAGACCCAGGTCATCTACGAGCACGATGAAAGCGAAACCCCGTTCAAGGGCTTGTATGCAGCGGGCGAAGTTGCAGGCGGTGTCCACGGACACAACCGGCTTGGAGGGTCTTCTCTCTTGGCATGTGTTGTGTATGGGCGTTTGGCTGCAGACCAGTCGTGCAGTTACTTGATGGCGGCCTTGTCTTCCGCATCAAGCAATGCTACTGAGAGGCTTAGCCAGATCGTCTTGCACATCGACCCTTCTTCAAAAAGGATCACCATTGATTTCGAGGACCCAAAGCCTGCCGGACAAAAAGCGGAGGGTGCCAATGCACTTCAAGAAGCTGAACCCGTGCAGCAAAAGCCGGCCAAGGAGTTCCCGAAGTTCGAGATCCCCGCCAAGGAGTTCACAGCGGAAGAAGTGGCCAAGCACAACTCCGAAGACGATTGTTGGGTGATTGTCAAGAATGTCGTCATGGACCTTACCCACTTTTTGAGCCACCATCCCGGAGGTCGCGGCTCGATTTTAAAGTTTGCTGGGCAGGATGCTACAGAGAGTTTTGATATGTTGCATGAGGATAACGTCATTTCCAGGTACGCCCCACGCTGTGTGTTGGGCACCTTAAAGGGAACAAAGTCGCAACTCGACATTAGCTAGTCTCTGAATAAAGTAGCTAGTCTGAATAAAGTAGCCAGTCTACACTGAGTAGTCAGAACTAATTAAATTTTCTGTCTTTTCACTTATATAACTTGCTTTCAAAACAATTCAATACAGCCATGAAAAAGATCTTTTATAGAGGAGCACATCTCTGCTAAGCGAGAGAATACTCGCCGGAAAGAACCGCTGACCTGGGCGCTTAGAAACACTTGTGGTGAACGATGGTTGGTCCAGACTCGTCGTACTCCTGCTTTGAGATCCACATCTGTTGGAAAGTAGACAACGAGGCCAAGATGGAACCACCAATCCAGACAGAGTACTTTCTCTCAGGAGGAGCGATGATCTTCACCTTCATGGAGGATGGAGCCAAGGCAGTGATTTCCTTTTGCATACGCTCAGCGATACCTGGGAACAAAGTCGTACCACCAGACATAACAATATTACCGTACAACTCCTTTCTAACATCGACATCACACTTGATGATGGAGTTGTATGTAGTTTGGTCGATACCAACGGCCTCCAATCCCAAGTCAGGTGGACGGAACAAAGCCTCGGCGGCTCTGAATCTCTCATTGCCGATGGTGATGACTTGGCCATCTGGCAACTCGTAAGACTTCTCGATAGCAGAGGATTGAGAAGAGGTTTGCATCTCTTGCTCAAAGTCCAAAGCAACGTAACACAACTTCTCCTTGATGTCACGCACGATTTCTCTCTCGGCGGTGGTGGAGAAAGTGTATCCGCGCTCAGACAAGATCTTCATCAAGTAGTCGGTCAAGTCTCTACCAGCCAAGTTCAATCTCAAGATACCGTGAGGCAATGAGAAACCAGCGTAGATAGGGACCAAGTGGGTAACACCATCACCAGAGTCCAACACGATACCGGTGGTTCTACCGGAAGAGTACAAGGACAACACGGCTTGGATGGAAACGTAGAAGGCTGGAACGTTGAAAGTCTCGAACATGATTTGGGTCATCTTCTCTCTGTTGGATTTAGGGTTCATTGGAGCCTCGGTCAACAAAACAGGGTGCTCTTCTGGAGCCACTCTCAACTCGTTGTAGAAAGTGTGGTGCCAGATCTTCTCCATGTCATCCCAGTTGTTGACGATACCGTGCTCAATTGGGTATCTCAAGGTCAAGATACCTCTCTTGGATTGAGCCTCATCACCGACATAGGAATCCTTTTGGCCCATACCAACCATGATGCCCTGGTGTCTTGGTCTTCCGACGATCGATGGGAAAACGGCACGAGGAGCGTCATCACCGGCGAAACCGGCTTTACACATACCGGAACCGTTATCGATAACCAATGCAGCAACTTCTTCTAGGATGAGTTAGTAAAATGCGGACTGTATGAGGGAAGAGGCGGGCAGTGAATCAGGGGGCTGTTCGCGCGCCGAGCGCACACCCAGACACCACAAAACGCCCAATTGGAAAAACACCGAGGGCCGCAACCAAGCCCCCGACAGGGCGGCACAGGTATACGACGCTAAAGGGGAGTCGCCAACGCATACGGCCCCGTCCTATACCACTCGGGTGTCTGGAACGAACATCCCGAAGAACAACATCAAAGCAGATCAAGCGAGCAACACGCGCAATCGAGTCCCAACGGTTCGACCCCGGGTAGCCTTTGCTTGTCGGGATCGGGGCAGCCATGCCGGTAGATCCAAAGAGTCCCGCCAAGCAAAAAGTCTGGGGAGCAGATGGAAATCAAGCCAGCCAGCCAGCTACTCAGCCAGCCAGCCAGCCAGCAGTCGACCAGTGACGAGGGACCCGAACACGAGAATTTGCCGGCGCCTATTTAGAGCTGCCAAAGGCCCGCCAGAAGCCGCCAAATGATGCGGCACCAGAACAAGAGTACATACCACCGTCCATTTTGAAAAGTAGTTAATTTGTGGAAGAAGAGAAAAGAAGAAAGGTCGAGGAAAAAAGAATTGTTGTCAGATTCGACCAACCCACGAGGGAGGGCGACGACGCCTGCATGTAGCAAGCAGCGCGCGCACAGAGGTTGCCGAATAGCATTATTTTGCCCAATCTCCTCGAGTATACACGACCTCC
Source organism: Metschnikowia bowlesiae (assembly GCA_002370295.1). Lineage (NCBI taxonomy): Eukaryota > Fungi > Ascomycota > Pichiomycetes > Serinales > Metschnikowiaceae > Metschnikowia > Metschnikowia bowlesiae. The sequence continues at coordinate 36,356 of NLAK01000105.1, read as the reverse complement.
CCCAAGGGCAATTGTCGGACCACCGCATATGCCCCCCACGCACCCGTGGCCACGCCTGTGGGTGCCTTATCGGGCCTTTTATGCGGTGACGTCTTGCAATCTTGGCGGATCTGCGTCAGTGTCAATTTGGGCGTCGTGTCCAATCAGCCTTCTCGGCAAGTGGCTGAGCTGCGCCACCACCGCATACCGCGTTTCAAGTCCGGGTGCAATCAGTGCCGCTGGACAACTCCGCCACCCGCCCAAAGATTTGACTAATAGGGCATAGGTGCTGCCGGTACAGAGGGACCGATTATTCAAGCGGTGATTGGGCCCCACGGATTACCAGCATCGACGCGAAACCTTCAGGTTGCCTCAAGCTCATTGTAGACAAATCAGACAAATTGAGAAGCCAAATTAAAAGATAAATTAGAAAGACAAATTAAAGAGACAAATTAAAAGACAAATTAAAGAGACAAATTAGAAGACAAATTAAAAGACAAATTGATGAAGACAAATTAAAAGACAAATTGATGAAGACAAATTAAAAGACAAATTGATGAAGACATATTGAAAAGATCAAAAATCAATGCAGGTAATCCATCATATACAACTCGATATAGACAACCAAATGGAAACATTCAATGTAGACATTCTTATAGCTCCAGGCTAAAGCGAGACTAAATTGAGACTCATATTGCACAAAAAACATATAGACATCCAATACAGACAGCCCATTTAGACCATCAGTAGAGCCTAGGTCGGGAAAATGTAGGTAAAGTAAGACGACTGGATACTGAATGTCTACACGAGCCAATGTGGAGGGCACATCAGGAAGAGCCTAAATAAACTCGCGTGGCCATGGGCCCCGGTTGCGAGCCTTGGTGCCTGGACCGGGCCATGCGCAACAAGTGGCTGGCTCGGAATACACGGCCGCCAAAGGACCGGCCGGGTGCTTGCCCAGTGTGCTGCCAGAAGCAACAGCGGGCCATGTATAGCCGATGTTATGGTGCCACCCGCCGGCCCAAACCGAAGCTGCCGGGTTATTCTGCACACGCGGCTAGGACGGCGCCTCCTCCGCCCTCTCCCCCAGGTCACGAGGCTTCCGCACCGGGAATTTACAAACTCCTCTAACTCCTCCAACACCTAGCTACTGAAACGCGAGCATTCCACCTCCCACAATGTCATCCTCAGTTCCATACGACCCATACGTTCCCAATCAGACTACAGGCGAGCAGTCCAATTCCAGGACTGCCGCCATCCAGGCGGTGCGTATCCCAGTTTGAACCCAAGCACCAGCCCGAGTCATGCCACCGTTGGCGTGTCTTGGGGCGGCTCTTGGGCTTTTCCTTTTAGGGGGGTTGCCTTCGTGCTGCTCTTGGGCTTTCCTTATGGGGTTGCCCTCGAGCGGCCTTTGGGCTCTTCCTTTGGGCCTTTGGGCTCTCCCTTTGGGCCTTTGGGCTCTTCCTTTGCGCCTTCTCGCTACTAACTCGCAGCAAATAGACGACACCGTGGGTATCATGAGAGACAACATCAACAAGGTGGCCGAAAGAGGGGAGAGGTTGGACTCCATCGAGAATAAGACAGACAATCTTGCCATAAGCGCCCAGGGCTTCCGCAGAGGTGCCAACAAGGTCAGAAAAGACATGTGGTGGAAGGACATGAAGATGAGAATGTGTCTTATTTTGGGAGTGATCATCGTGCTCGTGGTGATAATCGTGCCCATTGCTGTTCACTTCTCTTAGGTAGTTTTGTTACTCTTTAATGAATATATTATTAGGAGCCTTGTACCATTGAAGCTGCCCTCGTTTAGGGGCCGGGCTGACCGAGCATTGCCACAAGGCTTGGGGCTCCACGCCACTGCGCCCACCTACAGCGCTACCCTTGGCAACCACACTATAAGATATCAGGCGTTCCTAGCTACCCTTGGCAGCCACACTATAAGATAATCAGGCGTTCCTAGCTAATGCATCCTCTATTGCTCCTTCAAAAAGGCCGTGTACTTGGCCTCATCCATCAAAGCCTCCTTCTTTTCGATGTCTTCGATCTCCTCGGAAAACTTAATGTGGGCAATCCATCCGGCGCCCATGGCGTCATCATTGATCAATTGAGGCTTGCTCTCCAACACGTCATTGATGCCAACCACCTCGCCCGTCACGGGGCTGTAGATTTCACTGGCGCTCTTCACGGACTCCACTGACGCAAGCGACTCGCCCTCTTCGTACGACGCCCCGACTTCGGGCAATTCCACAAACGTGGCATCCCCAAGCTGGCCCGACGCATAGTCGGTGATACCAACAAATGCAGTCTTGTCTCCGTGCACCGCCACCCACTCGTGGTCTGCTGTGAACTTGACAAACTTGGGGGGCTGGTTCAAGTATTTGTAAACGTGGGAGTCGGTGTTGAGTTTGAAATTGTTGCTGTTGAACCTCACGGCACTCCTCCATGGGGAGCGGATGCTTTGTCTGGCCAATGTTCTGAACATAGTGATGATGTGGAATAAGCAACTGTGTAGAGAAGACAGAGCAACGATGTAGTTGTAGTGGGGTTTGTAGGCGAGCAACTTGTGCCTATCTTTTCGCGGCACCATCTCTTTGACTCTGAACACCCTTGACTCTGTACACCCTTGACTCTGTACACATGTGACTGCGCACTCTGCATCCCCGCGGTGATCTCGGCCTAGTCAGATGCATGTCCGCCTTGTCACCAAGGCCAATGAGCAAAAAGCCTCGGCCATTTTCAACGCCTTGCTTTGTTTTGGGTCGAAGTAACCCTTAAAAAATGTGGGGGTGCCCGGGTTTCCATGGAAAGTGTCTTGAGAGCACCTGCCTGCAAGTGATCATCACGATAAAGAGGGGGATAATCCCACAATAAAAAGGCGGATAATCCCACAATAAAAAGGCGGATAATCCCACAATAAAAAGGCGGATGATGCGGCCATTGGCGCACGAGGGGCTTCATTAAAACGCTTCGGCCAATACCACCGCCGTCACTGAAAATGCCCAGACGCCGATGAGGGCAGCGCCAATCTTCTTGTCGAACGCCCATGCATTTCTGGGCACAGCGATTAGAAGGCACACGAGCACCATGATGAGCGAGAGGCAGTTAATCTTCAAGCTGCTGGAAAACCTGACCGGGACTTCGGTAGAGCCAGACAGCCTCATTACCATCATTGAGATTGCTCCCAAGGCACAAATGGCCAAAAGGGGCCCGCCGAAGCAAGCGCCAAAGGCCATAAGCGGCATTCCCATTTGGGCAATCATTAGATTCGAGATCAAGTCCCCAACAGAGTTTCCCCATGCGAATATTGTGGCCCCGATGATATCGTCGCTGAGGCTCAAAATCACCGCGGACGCTTTGAGAATGGCCACAATCTCCGTGGCAAACATTGATATCCACAGTATGGATACAAGAAACCCTAGGAACGAGCCGCAATGGTTCCACATCTTGAAGAGCCGCAACTGCAATACCGATTGCGGGATTTCCTCTGGCGCAAAATAGCTGATCGGGGCGAACGTTGCCAAAACTAGAAGCAAGTATGGGAAGAAAAACTTCTCCTTGTGCAAATAGCAAGTCACCAACCAAATGGGCCCCATCACAAATTGGATTTTGTATATTCTGACGTCGGTCCGAAACTCGTTGCTCGAAGGCTGCCCGTAATCTTCCTCTGCAGGGAGGTTTTCCATACTATCAAAGCTAAATGCATTGGACTGGTGCGATTGAATATGGTTGATTGCCTCGTCACGATTGGGAGTCGTCAATCTAAGGGCCATGTTAGCTGGAAATGATAGACAGTACATGATCTTCATGTGGAAGGCAGCGTCTTCCTCATAAACCGGGAAAAACATCCTCCATATATTCTTGTAAAGAACCACTTCGGGTTGGGAAATGTCCTGATTGGTCTCCTCTGCGGGAGGCCCTGCATTCAATTGTCTTTCGTTGGTGAGCCGCAAAGGAGAATGTGCTCCATGAGAAGCATGCTTGGTAGTGTGCTTCGAGAGTCCTTTTAGTAGAACCTTTAGGCCGTAGGAGCCCGTCTCAATGGGAACCTGAAGTTCGCTGCCACCCACTGACTTTAGAAATGCTTCATATTCATCTATGTCTTCATGCGATTCCAAAGTCTCAATCGAAGGCTCCACGTTGTCAGGCACCGGTTCGGAGGGCTCCACCCACGCCTCGTCGTAGTGGCTTCGAAGCCGGGACAAGTTTACGTTCAACTGTTGATTGCCAGCAAAAAAGGAGTGACTATACACCACCACGATAACATAGATGACGTAGATGAGCACCAAAAGAGTCGAGTTGTAGTAGTTGAAGTGGCCCGCCAAAAGCGAGCACATGATCACAAGCAAAACCGCAAGATAGAACGTCGAGTCTCGTAGAAATTCCACCTTGGGCACTTTGAAGGGACTCACCACCGAAACAGCGCCCACCACAACCGTGAGAATAAAAAACGCTGCTCCCAAAAGTTCCGACACCGCGAGTCCCGTGGCGCCAACCTCCAAAGCTTCATACGTAGACACCACATCCGCCAGCCCGTTTCCAAGTGCAAGCAATGTAAGCCCGGCCATATTATCGGAGAGTTCTAGAAGCTTGGATATTGAGTAAAGATTCGGACACAAGTAATTGCCGGCAGTTACCGCGAGTGAGACAAAGCATACCACCGCCACCCCACAAAAGAAAATGGTGGGAAATGCCCGGACAGGCGAGCAGTAGTAGCAGCTCAAGTAATCAAAGGCGCCTATCTGGTATTCGTCTGTGTTGCAAGAAGTCTGCACAAACAGGCACTGTTGCCTCGAAGAAAGCGCTGGCACATCGACACATGCCAACGTGGTATTTTCAAACACCGTGACGGAGCGAACAACGGCAACATGCAAGAGAAAGATAAGACCCAAATGTAGGGTGATTTTCATGCTAATTGGAGTTCTTCTTCACCATGGGAGCTGGGGTGCTTGTTGAATGGGTGATTGTATGAGGTGGCTACTTCAATGAGGTCACATACGCACTACTCATTCCTCTCCGCGCTATATGCACGACCTGGTCGCATTGCTTCACGGCTGGGCATCAGCTTGGAGTGTTCGCGCAGCTGCAAACCTTATGGTCTCAATTCAAGCTTGAAGCTTCAAGGATTCAGGAATTGCAAGGATTACCTTACGAGCACCAGCTCTGTTCTACGTAACAAATGTATAGCCGATCCTTGCAGCAAACCCCATACGGGCACACGAAGGTAAACCCTTAGAAATAACAAGTATTCACCGATGGAATGCTGCACCCAAGATCAACCAATTGTTCTCCAGTCCACCGCTTATGAAAATACAACAATACCCCAATGGTCATGGGTCTGGAACGCCGTAGTGGGTTCAACCTCAATAGGATGCTGTTACGTTGTGAGTGGCTGTGAATTTGCGTTAAAGAAAAAAGCAGAGCGACAAAATTTTCACCCTTTATATCTTCCGAGCCCGTGCGGGTAACTCTGGTAGAGAGAAAATAAGCAAAAATAGGTCGTACCCGGATTCGAACCGGGGTTGTTCGGATCAAAACCGAAAGTGATAACCACTACACTATACAACCTTCACGGCTGAATAAAATTTTGGTCATGTTTTTATTGAGTTTTTTCTTTATTTGACAAAGCTAGTTTGATGCGAATAGGAAAGATGGGTGTTTTAGCAAGTAGGCTTGAAATCTGGCTGATCAGCTCAATCAAACCAAAGTTGAAAAATTTTTTATCAAAATTGACGCCCACATTGTTTATGGTTGATCTTGTCACTTGACCAAAACATGCTCGAAAGACATAAAATTGGGATGATGTGAATGAATTAGTTACTTAAGGTGTGCGAAATGGCACAAACTAGTCTAAAGAGGTCAGGTGTGATATTTACCAAAAAAAGGTCGTACCCGGATTCGAACCGGGGTTGTTCGGATCAAAACCGAAAGTGATAACCACTACACTATACAACCAGTTGTTGCATTTTAGATCTTATGGTTTTTGCTGGTGTTTTGGGTAATGTTTCTCCCATCAAATTGATTTGGAGCTTCGATCGAAACCTATTCATACCACATTCATAGCGGATCTGATCAAATTTTAAATGTAAGCACCATTATTAACACCACTCGGAATAGACTGCACCGATCGACATCATATCTTATGAAGATCAAAGACAATGGTTATTTTCGAACATTGATGGAGCACATACCACCACATGAGCGGCTTTTCAGTATTCATGCTATTTAATTTGTGTTACTTTCTGTGCTACTTTCTGTGCTACTTTCTGTGCTACTTTCTGTGCTACTTGTTGCGTTACTTTTTGGCTTCATTCAAAACATTGCTGATAACGGTCCATTCCCATGGATGAGCCAAATGCGCAGTCAGACCCATCAGTGCGCCACCCATGGGTGCAAAAGGGACATGTACGGTTAAAGGCGAAAGCGCTTGAGACCTTGACCTGGGCAGGTTCTCCCCGGTTTCGATAGCTTCTCTTCGACAAGTCTTTTGTATAATACCAGTTGTAGCCGGTTGGGCGCCCCGACCGAAAGATAGTGCCACTTGGACCTTTTCACGCATGAAAGTGCCCAACGCCGTAGGCCAATCTTTCCTTATTATCCTATGTAACCCCTAATGATTTTCTTTGTTCATAAATCATCAACAAGTGCACGTCTCAGAACTAGAAAATCATGAAAAAACCTAGCACGCATCGATTTATGAGAACTTCCCAAAGTCTCGATTATCGATGTTCAAGTTCACGAAACACACCCAAGCCTAGTTGGATGAATAAGGCATTAACAATCACATACCCGATCCATTGTTCGAAGTATCCTCGAAATGCTAATTAATATCGAAGATTCCGAGGACTACTAAATGTAAATCTCCACGTGATAGCGAGAGGAGCTGGTCTCGCAGATCACATCGCTCCACGAACATGTACAGCATATCTGGATGCGGACTTAGTCCTGCGAAGCGCGACGTGGAAAAACGCGATAGTTAAAATCTGAAGGTTATCTTCACCACGATTTCCATAATGGGGACACCACAATGGCCACGAGGAGGTCGTAAGACCAGCGACAATGCGAGCTCGATACAGCATTTGAGGAAGGCCAATTCAAGGACCAACATAGCTAGAGTAAGCATAACCGAGGGCTACACGAAGCATCCAATCGAGAGGGTAGTTCAGAAGCAGCTCGTCCGGTCAGATGAAGCCGATCAAGTTAATGATCCGGGCGCTTTTTTGAGGAAAAAATCAAGTAGATCACAATCGTCCACGTAAAGTTGATCGAGTGAGTCGCCATGAGCATAGTCGCTCAGAGTACACAGGCGCAACGGGTGGTGAATCATTGGACAAGTGGCCATTTTTGACGAGCAAGCGTAAGCGTTGAAGGCAACTGGGTGGCGGCTGGTTCTTGGCACTGCATGAATGCAGGTTATTGCTGCATGTTGCATGAAAAGTCTAACACCATGTTCCCTAACAAATTGTAGATGGCAAATTCTCAAAAGTTGAGTGACCGCCTCTTAGCAGGTGAATTTGTTTTGAGGTAAGACACGCTTCTTCTCAGTTGGTTCGACCTCGACACATGGGTGAAGAACATAATTTATGGACGTAATCTCGTGGTTCAACGCAATAAACTTCTCCCTGTCACAGGCACCGTTAGACGATTCATGCAATGGTATGCGATCAATGATTGGCAACGATGCAACTTCTGGTGGGTCTAAAAGAACCAGAATCTCTTGTCCTTCTTCTCTGATGCACCTTCCGCCATTAACTGCTGGGCATACTTGCGATGGGAATCGAGTTCACGCAAAAGATATTCTTCCTGCTCTTGCTGGAGCCTTTGAGCCTCTAAAACATGCCTCTCTGAAGGCCTGTTCAATGCATAATCACCCTCCTTAGTCCTGCGCATATTCTCCGGGATGTATTCGGCGTCCCGCACATTTTTCAACACTATATTCGCATCCTTGGGATGATACAAGTCCTGGTGCTCCAAATTGGAGAGCCCGAAGAATCGTTCCTTGAGTTTAAGCCGCGCTCTGTAGAGCTCCGACATGACGTTTTCACGGCCATCATTCCACCGGTAGAAAAACGAAAAGTACACGATAATTGAGCCGGTCACAAACGTCCCAAACCACCTGGTGCCGGTGTTCAACCTCCGATTAGTGTCTACCTTCCGTAACACCATATACTGGCCGGGGTATAACGAAGACCGCGGCCGTGGCGTATAGTTGAGTTTCTTCATGGTCTCGTTGACTGTTTTGTATTGCGTAGGGTTTCTTGGTATTGACGAGTGGCCACTGGGGGCTTCGCCAGGAATCTTAAACTCCGAGGGGTATCCCTCAGGAGGCCTCAGGTCATTCGGGTCGTAGGGGTTGTAAGGAGCTTTTGGCGGCGTCCATCCCTTTGGATTGGGCCTTCTCTCGATATCGTCCGACATGCAAGCTTAGGCTGCGGCTCGGGAAAGCTCGTTTTCACCAACGCCTCATCAGCGAGAGGCACAGGTGTGCGCCCCATCCAAGACTAGGGCCCGCACAATCAATACCTTCAAGCCCCGCTCTCCAGGTACAGCTACTTCAGCGTCGATTGAGTTTGTGTCGATTGAGTTTGTGTCTCGACAATATATCGGATCATGTACCGAAGCATTTATGGAACCACGCTTCCAATTACTTATAAAATTACTCATCAAAAGTCACCTGTCTCGACTGTAGTGGGATGTATTTTCAGTTTTTTGCCACCTGGTAGGAAAACGACAAAAGATAATTCAGCAAAATAAAATTCAAGTTGAGTGGGGGCTTTACTATCGACCCGAAACATCACATGGGTATGAGACCTGCCCCGTCCACATGAACTCTCTTTTACTTCAGGTTGGTAGATCTCAAGAAGTGCCTGGTGGAGCACCATCGTGACGGATGCCACCAAGCGCGCAGTGGTTGCGACATGAGCGCGCTTGTGGAATTCTCAACTACTCTCCATACAAACCATGAGCCAATACTTGGGAGCGTTCCTCCGGTTTTTTTCGTTGGAGACCCTCGATACGCGACTATGGCCTCCTGAGGACCCAGCGAAAAGAAAGTCCGTCATTGCTCGTGCCAGACCCGAATCCAGATGGCATTCGCTAGAGTTCAAGGTGTACATGGCGGTGTTTGCCGTGGTGGTACCGATGATGTATAAAGCGGCTATGGATGCGTCAAACGAAACAAACCCCAATTACCCGCGCTTTAAGCACTTGTTGTCGGAAGGATGGTTGTTTGGACGAAAAGTCGATAACTCTGACCAGCAGTACCGGTTTTTGCGGGACAATTTCTGGGTGATTTGGGGGTTTGTGGCAGCGCATACGGCAGTCCGGAAAGTGACATCTCTCATCTATCCGTTGAAAAGAACATCCTTTGATTTGGCTTTTGGCGTGATCTACCTCTTTATCTTGCACGGCACGAATACCGTCCGCATTTCGGCCCATATTCTTGTCATGTTTGCCATGGCAAAGTACATTGCGAACCCCACGCTGGCCCGTTGGTGTCTTTGGATTTACGGAGTGGCTTCCCTTTTCTTGAATCATCATTTCAAGGACATTCCATTGGGAATCCAATTCATAGATCACGGTTTTCACGGCATTGTATCGCGGTGGGATGTGTTCTACAATTTCACCTTGCTCCGGATGTTGTCGTTCACCCTAGATTTCTTGGAGAAAAAAGCTCTTGCTGGCCTTCCTTCCTCAGAAATATCTTTGGACTTTGATGGTAAGCCAGTTCATGATATCAGCTCAAACATGGCTACGGAACTTAACGAGAGAGCTAGGTTGACGGCACCACTCAACCTCAGTGAATATTCTTTCAGCCACTACATCTCCTACTTGACGTATGCTCCTTTGTTCATAGGAGGCCCCATCATCACATTCAATGACTACATGTACCAGTCCAACCACCACCAACTCCATTCCACGAAAGATTTGAGGAGAACTGCCGTCTACGGGCTTCGGTTGCTCTTTTGCGTCTTGGTGATGGAGTTTCTCCTCCACTTTATGTATGTTGTGGCTGCCTCAAAAGCAAAGGCGTGGGATGGAGACACACCGTTCCAAATCTCCATGTTGGGAATGTTCAACTTAAACATCATTTGGCTTAAGCTTCTCATTCCATGGAGGATCTTCCGCTTCTGGAGTTTACTCGATGGTATAGACCCCCCGGAGAACATGATCAGATGTATGGATAATAATTACTCTGCGGTTGCTTTTTGGAGAGCTTGGCATCGGTCATTCAACAAGTGGGTGATCCGCTACATTTATATCCCGCTAGGCGGGGCGGGCGCAGGTGCCAACGGATTCCGGTCGCGCGTGGTGAACTCGCTCCTAGTCTTCAGCTTCGTGGCCGTGTGGCATGACATTGAGTTGAAACTCCTCATGTGGGGCTGGCTCATTGTGGTGTTTCTCTTGCCAGAGCTTTTCGCCACGGCTTACTTCCGGAGGTTCGCGGACAAGCCTTGGTACAGGCATCTATGTGCGGCAGGAGCCGTGGTCAACATTTGGATGATGATGATAGCCAATTTGTTTGGCTTTTGTTTGGGTAAAGATGGGACCTTGGCGCTCTTGCGATCGTTAAGTAGCACCATTGGAGGGTTTTCGTACTTGGTGTTGTCGCTGATGTCTTTGTTCGTGGGAGCGCAAGTGATGTTTGAGATGCGGGAAGCCGAGAAACGACGCGGAATCGACGTTCGATGCTAGACCGGCCAATCTCCAAATTACCGGCGACGTGCTGTGGTTAGATATTAGGGTGCCATGTCTTCATCATGCAGTCATGAATTGCAAACGAGAGCTTTTACTAGTGAGGAATAGCTCGGACTCAGAATCCCTAAGCCCGATGGAGTTGAATACATTCGTCCTGATGACTGTACAATGCATGGTAATTGTTGTTAAATGGACCAGGACATGGGCGAACAACTCTGATTTGAAAAATGTCGGCCTGAGTAAAGCTCGTGTCTGTATCGCACTCTTCGCATTATAGCATCTATATTTTCTCAGCACACCCCACAATGGCCCCACCGACCCTCGTGCGCTCCCGCCAAGATGTTCAGAGGCTCTACAAGGAGCAGCTAGATAATCCCGACAAGTACCATTGCTCAATCAGGTCCATAATTCAGCTGGAGTGTACCTTCAAGATATCCGAGGCCAACCGTGTCCAAGAAACCATCTGCATACCCTTTAAAAGGATTTTTCAGCGTTGCTTGGACTCTTACGTGACAACAAGCAATGGAGATAAGCACAAGACCCAACGGTGGGTCAACATCGAGGTTACTGACCCCGCTAGCAATGACCTGGTCAGGGCGGCCCATAGCTCGGAGATACAAAGGTTTCTACAGGCAGAGGTTGACCTAGCGAAGTGGATGGAAATCGAAGCAGCCAAGACAGACACTTGTGAAGAGTGAGCTGCCGAGACAGACACTTGTGAAGAGTGAGCTGCCGAGACAGACACTTGTGAAGAGTGAGCTGCCGAGACAGGCGCTTGTAAAGAGCGAGCCGCTTGAGACAGACGCTTGTGAAGAGCATGCCGCTTGAGACAGACGCTTGTAAAGAGTGAGTCGCTTGAAACTAAGCCGATGGAGACAGAGCCACATGAGAATTGGGGACGCAACTTAACATATTATTTCATTTATTGATACCGGAGGGCCTAATAACAAGACCCCTCCGGTGGCTGTTGCAACTTCTTGTTGGCCGCGGACGCCATCGATTTCCTTAACTCCAAGAGAACGATTTCCATAGTATACGACCTTTTCCAGTTCTTCAAGGTGTCGAAATTCTCGGCCAAGACATTGCCCCGCGAGTCCACACATGGCAAGTTGATTTTCGACACGAAAGTCACCTGAGGTGGCTCTTCTGGGTATTTCTTGCCACACACGATGTTGAGAGAGTAGATCCGATTTTCGTGGTTGGAGTGTGGAGGCCCCAAAATGGTGCCGTTCCAGTTGGTCATTGTGATGTCGTCTTGGTTGGTCAAGCCGTAGGAAATGGACTGAGCACCTAAGCCCTTTTCTCCTTTCTCCAACTCTTCTAGTAACTTGAAATTGCGGGGTCTGCAGGTTAGTACCATTCGGGGCTCTTTAAATGCATGCCACGTACACTTTCGACATGTTCGCTGTGGAGTAGAATAGGCGTGCCACCTCAATTGCGGGTCCAGCGAACAAGCCTGGCGTGGGGGCCACATGCACACCCGCGCTCCTTCCACATACATACACACACACACCAACCACTTCTCTACCCAGTCGCATGCTATGGACGGAAGCCTGTCACCCTTTCTCGAGCGGCCCTCGCGGTTGAACGCCATTAGCGGGGCTAAGGAAAATGTCTCCCGCCTCGAGTATGAGTTGTCCGCGGTGAAGACCGAGAAGAAGCTCCTACAACAAAGCAAGGATTCTAGCATTGCACGTTACGAAGAGCTTCTATCCCGGAAAAATGCCGAGCTCTCGCAACTCCAGGCGAATTTTGATTTTGTCTACAATCAGAGAAGGGAGTTGCAGCTGAAGATCAAAAATCAACAGCAAGTATCGGGCAAGTCCAGCGAAGACCTCAGTCTGAAGTTGAAGCAGTTGAATGCCGAGAACAAAACACTCCATGTGAAGTTGGACCAGTGCGAAAGACAATACCAAGCCATGTCTGGCAAGTGCCAGCACATCAGGGCGGACCTCAATCGAGAGCTTGCTACGAACGATCAATATAGGGAGAGGAACGGGTTTCTTGAGGAGGAGAATGGCAAGCTCACTCGAATAAATGACTCGTTATTGCAGCGTGTGCAGAGTCTTAGCGCAAGACTTGAAAGCGGGGATGCAGAAAAGAAAGTGCACGAGCTTCAGCTTAGTCTCGTGTCTCTGAAAAAAGTAGCCGACGAGCTACAGACCAAATGCGACGTGCTCCTCCAGCGCAAGTACAACAACGAACTTTTGAAGCAAAAGATAGCCTCGCTTACATCCAAAGTCCAAGCTGCCGAGAAAGTCCAGACTCAGTTTGATCATCTCAAGTCAAGCCATGCAGAATTGAACGCCAAGTTCAACGATTACTTTGGCCTAATCTCCGCCCAACTCGAATCTTCGGGAGAAGAAGATGTCTTGAATTTCATACAATCCTTCAAAAGCCTACAAAACAAAAACCTAATCATCAGCGACAAGATCAAAGAAAGAGAAGTTGAGCTCACCGAAAAGACACAGCATGTGCAAGATTTGAACTCCAAGATCGAAAAGGAGCTATCCCCGTTGATTGAGGATTTAAAGCATCAGGTCAATGATACCGTGCGGGAGAGAAACGAGTTGCTCAAAATGCTGACGCTCAACAGAAAGGAAATTGAATTCTTGCGCAAGTCGCTCAGGGACTTGGACAATGTCGTGTCCAGCCAGAAATCCGTAACGTCCGGTGCTGAAACGCAAAACCCCGAGAAGAAAGACGCCGTGGACCAGTACATGTCCAATTTGGAGAAGTTGGTGGATGAGTATAGGCAAGAGCTCGACCAGGTGCGGCAAAACTCCTCGGTAACATCCGGCCTCACCTTACCGACTAAAAGGCCTCGCTTAATAGACGATGACGAGGACCAAGACGCCAAATCCAAGAACTTGGTCTCGTTGCGCACCGAGAACTTGGATCTTCTTACCCAAGTGAAAAACCTCGAAGACAAGGTGCAATCCTTAAGCACCCAGCTCAGATTGTCGCAGGATGCAAACCAACCAGCAGGAAGCAATGTGCTAGAACTTCGAGCCAACCCCTTTGCAAAAGATCAACTCTTGAAACAAGAGGTTTTGGATACTTTGAGGCGAGAAAACGAAGGTCTTGTAGCGAAGTTCATCAATTCCCAGGAGGTGGAAACCGTTCCAAAGTCGGTGTTTGCACGTCAAGAGAATGATAAGGATATCATGCAAACAAAGATCGACCAACTCTTGAAGAAAATCGACCGCCTCAAATCCATTTACGCAGACAAGAGCCGAGAAATCATCACCATGATGTCCAGCTACTTCGGCTACACCATCGAGTTCATCCCCAGCCCCCTCAACCCCCATGACGTTTGCTCGAGAATCAAGCTTGTTTCGAGGTATATGATACAGCTGGAGCCTACAGTCAACCCACCATACCTATTAATCGACGTGCGGCTGAGATCCTTGAAAGCTCACGGAAGTTACGAGTTCAAGTCCATTTGCGAAGAGTTAGTCGACCAGTGGGTAGGGGAAAAGAACCAAATTCCGTGCTTCTTGAGCGCTTTGAACTTGAAGATTTACGACCAGTACGGGAGAAACAATTGAGATGCTAAGAAAAGGGGCCAGACGAGGGTGCCAATGTGCGCTCCATCGCACCTGCTTAGACTTTTGTCTGTAATAGCTTCTCAGCCACTAATTTAATACACGACTCAGGCGACATGTCGAGATTCCGGGGATCTTTCACGACCGCAATCCAGGTACGGCCTTTGCTGATTGCGTCAAAATGCTTTTTTAAGGCATCGATCAAGCCTTTTGCATCAGTATGCTTGCCATGTTTGGAGTGGAAACAGTACATCCATGCCCATGCATCACCGTTCCCCCTGTCGCTGTTTAACGAGCGTTCAAACCAAGCTTTGGCCTTGGCAAACTTACCATCGATCCAGAAAAATACACCAATGCCCAAGAGGACTTGTGTGGAGTTGTCGGTTTTCTTAAGGGCGTCTAGGAACCCGTTTTTTCTATGGGCCATCTTGGGGATCATTCTTAAGTAGAGAAGCCAGAGCTCAGGAGAGCTAGGGATGAGCTTCAATGACCTGTTTATGAGTTGCCTTGCATAAACCATCTCATTCAGCTGCAACTCGAGGTTTATACGTGCCTCCCATAGGCTGGGTTCGTTTTGGAGGTCCAATAAGGCTGTGTCTAATGAGGATCTTGCTCTTGCAGGAGAAGAGTTCTTGAGGTCCAAGTCCGAAAGTGCGATCCAGATGGATGTGCTTTGGGTGCATATTTTGGTTCCGGTTGAAAGCGTTTCTCTGGCACCTTTCACGTCACCCAAATCAATAAGTACTTGGGATCTTTGGAGAATGATTTTTTCATGGACGTGTTCGCTGTAGGCTCTTGCCGATTCCGACCTAAGGGTGTCATCATCAACTTGCAATAATTTTTTGCTGTGACAGTACCTGAGAAGGTGGATGTATTTATACCACATGCGGGCAGAAGTGTCTCCGATTGCTCGAAGCGAATCCCTTGAGATCAGTAGCGCTTTGTCAAAACAGCTGTTGCGCACCTCTAACTTGATTCGCGCAGACCAAATCTCTTCGCTGTGACCATTATGGTCCAAGGCTTTTTCAAGGGTTTTTCTGGCGGCCTCAACGTCAGCTTCTAGAATCCATTGATCCTTTGCACACATGAGATGTAGCAACTCTAGCTTTGGATTGTGCGCTATGGCTTTTTCATATGCTGCATATAGCTGAGAGCGGTCAGTCCGCCGGAGATGCTCAAAGAGATGGCGCCAATTGGCCTCATCTTCTGGGTGTTGCTCGGCAATAAACGAGCGGATGTATCCCGAAACAGCCTCGTTCTTCGCAGAATAGTCTTCGGCCAACCTCACCATATCCAGCAAGTGAGGGACCTTTTCCATAGATAGATGAACCAATGCCCGTGAAGACTTGGGAAAGCGTTCTGTTTCGGCTAGAATAGATTCTTCGAGCCACTCATCAGGACTGATGTCTGCGGAGTTTTTGGCAAGCTCGAGAGATCCCTTGGTCACCATGCTCAAGAGCTTCTTTAGTGAGACTTCCGAGTTTTCCCGTTCTTCGAGTTTCAATGCAGTTGTCCAGACCTTGATTTCCTGGGGCATCAGCTTTCGTGCCTTGTTGAGGAGAGTTTTGGATTCCGCATAGGGGGAATGGTTGATGTAACCGAGCCAGAAATCCCACTCGGTGGGGCAAAGATCTGTGGCCTTTGAGAGCAAGCGATTCTTATCATGGTCGTTGTCCTCCAACTTTATGAGCTCTTTCCAGAGCGAGGGGCTTGAGGGTAAGAACTCCAACGCCTTCATGAGTACCTTCTTCTGCGAGAACACATCCGCTGGATTCTCAAGCTTCACCGCGGCAAGCCAAAGTTTCTCGGACTGAGAATTTAGCCTGAGCGCTTCGTTCATCAACGACTTGCACAAGGCAACCCCGTCGCTCCGGTGAAGTCGTATGCTCTCCAACCACACCAGTTCATCGCGCGGCATAGCGTTGCATCCTTGCTTTATATATGTCTTTGCGAGGGACCAGTTCTTCGCCTGCTCCTCAAGCCGTGCCAGGGAGATCCACGAATCTGCTTTGTGCGGCTGGGTTCTTCGTAGAGATGCCAAAATCTGCCTTCCTTTGTCCACATCACCCATCTTTGCATGCTGACGTTCCCATTCTTCGATGTCTGACACATTTACACCGCTTTCGTTGCTACTGGTCTGCAATTGCGCCGATACAGCCCCGGATCCTGCCCCTGAACCGGCTATGAGGGCATCTGGTGCTGCATATGATCGTTGCAGCTGCTGCGCTAGTAGCCGTTGTCTCTTGTTTTTGCGGGTGAGATCCCCCACCAGGGGGAGGTTCTCCCACTCGTCCATGGTGACTTTGCCCAAGTCAGATTTGAGATCCGTGAATAGATGCTGGATGACCCCGGTTCCTGTGGGAATCTCCACCTTGTCTAGGCTCTGCTGGTCTTTTGTGTCGGCTTTTTGGCGGCGCTTCCGAACTCGGCGGTCAATTTCCTCGTATATCCTGTCTGCCTCTTCATCCTCTGCTGAAAAGGCGCTGCTTTGCGCTAAAATGCCAGCCTGAGCATTTTCTCCATCGGCTTCGGTGCCGAAATCGGACTCGAATCTCATGGGCCCAGTGTCGGCACTAGTCGAAAATCCCGACGCACCCCTACCCACACCAGCAACATAGCCTGGCGGCGGTTCTTGGTCGAGAAAGGCCTTGCGCTCCATGTGGTGTGGCATATGCTTGCATAGTGAGAAGGCACTTGGGTCTGTACACCCGTACATCTGGGGTCAATAGCAACTAATCGACGAAACAACAACAACAAGCAACTGCAGCCACCAACTTCACCAGCCGGAAAGGGAAGGGAGGCTGCTTGGGAAGCAACTACGGGCCGAAATAAAAGGCTCCCGGGAGTGCAACGAGAGCAAAGTGCAATGTGGGGGCATGTCACGTGACGTCAAAATTCTCTGGCATCGCATCGCATCGCAACCTCCACGCCAATCTTGTCATCAGACAGCACCATGAGTAAAAGATCTGCAGAGGGAGATGATCTTCCAAGAGGAGCGCTCAAAACAAACACCACTGAAGGACCCACCCGCGTGGACCCTGAAAAGGATGTGGACATGGGCCAGTTCGAAGACCCTTATGGCGATGACTTCGAGTCAGACGGGGAGATCATAGAGTTGGACTCCGCCGGAGAAGACGATGAAGCCATGGACGAGAATACCAAAACAATACAACAGCAGGAGCAAGCTGATGAAGCCGAGGCCGAGCCCTCCTCTTCCCTATACTTGCCCCATCGATCCAAGCCTTTGGGCCCCGATGAGGTGTTAGAGGCCGACCCCTCAGTGTACGAGATGTTGCACAACGTCAACATGCCATGGCCATGTTTGACCCTCGACATCATGCCAGATAACATGGGCAACGAAAGGAGAAATTACCCCGCATCTTTATACATGGCCACTGCCACGCAGGCATCCAAAGCAAAGGACAATCAGATGATTGTCATGAAGTTGTCTTCGTTGGCCAAGACTTTGGTCAAGGACGAGGACGACGAAGACGATGATGATGACGACGACGACGAAGACGGCGTTGATCCTGTCATGATGTCCGAGACAATCCCGCTCAAGTCCACCACCAACAGAATTAGAGTGTCTCCGCATGCGCAAGAAACGGGGGAGTATCTTACAGCTCTTCTGCAAGAAAACGGAGAGGTGCAAATCTTCGACTTGGCACCGCAATACAAGTCTTTCAACACACCAGGCTACGTGATGCCCAAGACCGCCAAGAGACCCGCACACACTATCCGCGCACACGGCAATGTGGAGGGTTACGGGTTGGACTGGAGTCCGCTCGTCAATACCGGGGCGCTTCTAAGCGGCGATTGCCTGGGCCGCATACATCTCACGAATAGAACCACGTCTAGCTGGGTCACTGACAAAACGGCGTTTTCTGCGTCGCAGCACTCCATCGAGGACATTCAGTGGTCCACCAGCGAGAAGACGGTGTTTGCCAGTGCCGGGTGCGATGGCTACGTAAGAATCTGGGATACCCGGTCCAAAAAGCACAAGCCTGTTCTCTCAGTGCAGGCATCCACTAGTGACGTGAATGTGATTTCGTGGAGCGACAAAATCAGCCACTTGTTAGCCTCTGGCCACGACGATGGCTCGTGGAGCGTGTGGGACTTGCGCAACTTCACCGGAAAAGAACAACCATCTCCGGTGGCACATTACGATTTCCACAAGTCGGCCATCACGTCCATTTCGTTCAACCCGTTGGACGAGTCAATCATAGCAGTGTCCTCCGAGGACAACACGGTGACGCTTTGGGATTTGGCGGTGGAGGCCGACGACGAGGAAATCGCGCAGCAGAAGAAAGAGATTCAGGAGTTGAGCGACATTCCTCCGCAATTGTTGTTTGTCCACTGGCAGAGGGACGTGAAGGATGTGCGGTGGCACAGGCAGATCCCCGGCTGTTTGGTGTCAACAGGAGGAGACGGGTTGAACATTTGGAAGACTATTTCGGTCTAATGCATATAGAGACTGGTTGTAATCCTGCAGCGTACTACCATGTAAATTTGGAGCCAATCGCCGAAAGGAATGGGGGGAACGGGGCAGTCCTGATTTTGGTGCCGATGCTCGTACTTATGCTGGCACTGATGCTGGGATTGGTACAGATGCTGGATTGGCACAGATGCTGGATTGGTACAGATGCTGGATTGGTACAGATGCTGGATTGGTACAGATGCTGGATTGGTACAGATGCTGGATTGGTACTGGTGTCAGGTGACTGGTATATCGTGCCGGTGCGCTTGAATGCGCAGCTCATCTGAAAGTCACCGTACTCATGGCCAAAAAAGACAAAAAAGCCAAGGAGGCCAAGAAAGCCCGTGCCGCAGAAAAGCAAAAGAAAAATACCGCCAAGTCGGAATCCAAAAACAAAAAGTTGGCCAAGAAGTCCGGCGAAGACGATGATGACCAGGATATTGATGCCATCTTGCAGCAGTTCGCTAAAGAGCAGGAGGAGTTCAACGCCATCAAGATCGAGGTGTGTTCCCGCCCCCCGAGCAGATTGAACCCGTCCCTCGTCGCTTCGCCCATCCACGGCAAGCGAGAAATGTTTTTGTTTGGGGGAGAGCACGAGGTGGACTCACACGCTCTTTTCTACAATGACTTGTATACTTATGCCATTGAGAACAACACGTGGAGGAAAATCACCTCCAAGAACAGCCCGCTCCCGCGGTCATCCCAGGCCATGTGTGCACACCCTAGCGGGGTGATTGTGATGTTTGGAGGAGAGTTCTCGTCGCCTAAGCAGTCCACTTTCTACCACTACGGAGACACGTGGATTTTGGATGCAGAAACCAAGGAGTGGACCAAGCTCGACCAGAAGCAAGGTCCGTCTGCGCGGTCTGGCCACCGCATGTGTGTGTGGAAAAACTACATCATTATGCATGGAGGCTTTCGGGACTTGGGTGCCCTGACCACGTATCTCCAGGATATGTGGCTTTTCGATATCTCCACCTACAAATGGACGCAGGCGGAGTTCCCGCCCACGCATACATTGCCGGATGCCAGGTCCGGGCACTCGTTGGTGCCGCATCCGGAAGGAGCAGTGATATACGGCGGATATTGTAAAGTGAAGGCAAAGAAGGGGTTGCAGAAAGGAAAAGTGTTGACAGACGCATGGCTTGTCAAGATGAAAGCCGACCCGAAGGGTATTCGGTTCGAGCGAAGAAGAAAGCAAGGCTTCACGCCGTCTCCTCGCGTCGGGTGCTCCATGGCCAGTCATAAGAACAGAGGGATTTTGTTTGGTGGAGTCTACGATTTTGATGAGAGCGAGGACAACTTGGAATCGCAGTTCTTCAACACTTTGCTCTCGTACCAGACCGACTCCAATCGGTGGTACAACTTGAGTCTCAAGCCACGCAGGAAAAAGAAGCCAGAGCAGCAGCCACAGAAAACCCGGGATGAAGATTTGGAAGATATCTTGAACTCGATTTTGGCCAAGGCCAAGTTGGATGATGACGATGATGGGGGACATGAGGAGATCACGCAGATTGAGCGTCTCAAGCAGTTGGAGGAGAGAGACGAGATGGAAAGCGAACGAGTGGAGTTCCCGGTGTCTAATCAATTACCCCACCCCCGGTACAATGCCACCACGTGCGTCGTGGACGACACTTTGTACATTCTCGGTGGTGTTTTCGAAAGAGACGAGCAAGAATTTGCTCTTGACTCGTTCTATGCCGTTGACTTGAACAAGTTGGACGGTGTCAAGGTCATTTGGGAGGATTTGAGTGAATTAGAGAAGGAGTACGTGGACTCTGACGAGGATGAGGATGACGAAGCAGAAGAAGACGACGATGAAGAAGACGATGACGACGAAGAAGAAGAAGAAGAGGAAGAGGCTGAAGAAGAGGAACAGGCCGAAGAAGCCCAGGACGACGAGGCCATTCCAGACGCGCGTCCATGGCTTCCACACCCCAAGCCCTTTGAAACGTTGCGTGCCTTCTACGTGCGTACTGGTGCTCAGTTTTTGGAGTGGTCCATCTCCAGTAATCGAGAGGCACGCGGGAAGTACTTGAAGAAGGCCGCTTTTGATCTTTGCGAGGACAGATTCTGGGAGAGACGGGAGCAAGTCCGGATCACCGAGGATGAACTCGAGCAGTTGGGCGGGGTCGGCGAGATTGTTGAGAAAGACTTGACGGTCAAGACAAAGAGGAGGTAGAGTATATACAGTATATACAGTATCCTTTGGTAGAAATTATTACCTGTAAGGGCTAGACAAGGACATGCCGACATCAGCACCCGAGATCGCGGCCGCGGAATCGCTATACTGAAGCTCATGCGAAATGAATCCCCACTTGGTGGAAGGCATACAAAAGCTTCAAGAAATCCGTCTGGTCCATTTTGGCCGATCTCTGCTCCGCAAAGCCTGTTTCCGAGAGAACCTTGTTGATTTTCTCCTTAACAACCGTGCTCCTGTCCGCCTTATCGGTGTCCATGGCATCGGTGTCCATGGCATCGTTCTGCAGGGCAAGATAAGTGGAGTAGTTCTTGGTGAGGATGTCAAGCACGTTGCTGGACTTGAAGCCTGCCGCCACAGTCTTGTTTTTTCTGACAAAGCAGATTCGGAGCAACCCGTCCCATTCGTTGAAATCCACCGAGGGGCGTGGCTGTTTGATCTCGATGCGCACCACTGACGACTCCACCTGGGGGGGCGGGCGGAAGTTGTTCTTGCCAACCTTCATTATATGGGTGACGTTGGCCCACATCTGCACATTGGCAGAAAGTCGGCAGTAGAGGGCATCGCCCGGCCTGGCCAAAAGACGCAAGGCAAACTCTCTCTGGAACATGAGAATCGACACTCTTGGCGGCCGAGGCTGGTTGAGCAATTTGAACACCAATGGAGACGAGATCTGGTACGGAGTATTGGAGATGCACACGTCGAAGTAGGGTAGCTCTGTTTTCATGAAGTCGCCAAGCAAGATCTCGAGTTTCTTTTCTTGAGGGGTTCCGTGGACTCTTTTCGTCAACTCGGCCGCCATCCGGGGATCCATCTCCGACGCAATCACCTTCCGGGCCTGCTCCAAGATCCTCACCGTGAGGTTGCCTGTTCCGGGGCCCACCTCCAACACCACATCACTGGGCTTTATCTGCGCCTTATCCACGATGCCTTGAGCCACCAACGGGTTCTTGAGAATATGCTGGCCGAGGTTGGTGTTGAACTTGAACACCAGGTTGATGTGCTTGTCTGCAGAAACGGTTTGCGCCGCCGGGCTGGCCGAGGTGGAGAACTTTTTCTTGGGTGCCTTGGCCATGGGGTAGTTTGAGAGAAGTAGGTCCTTCACTTCGCGCCGCGATGGGATGAGCGCGCCACACCCGTGCCTCCGCCCGATTTGCAACCGTTCGCAGTCAAAACACCCGAGCACAGCGGTGGCCAGATTGCAAATGACTCGTTCGCTGGATTTTGACAACTACCAGAGAATTGATATGGGCCACCTCAGCCTTTTGGCATTTCTTTCACACCTCGCCGAAATTTGCCGCATGGTTCACCCTGGCACGCCCCCTTGCATCAAGGACTCTGACTTTGAAGTCACCCTTGAAAAGGAAGCTCAGACATACTTCCGGAGCAATTGCCCGGCATATACTCACTACAAGCAAATATTTGGAGAGCAGCGATCAGTGCCGTTCGTGAGACGCATAGCAGGGAGCGAGCCCTGGCAAAAGGGTTCCGTGCCTGAAGTGACCCTTCCTGTGGACCTTTCTCGGCTGTACATCGAAAACGCAGCAGACCAGTTAGCAGATTATCTTACAAATGAGTTTGGGAGCCCTTTTCAGGCCTCTGAATCTAAAAATTCTAGGGAAGTCGAGTTGGAACAGGCGGTGAGTGGCTACATCAAGTTGACGGAGAACTTGTGCCTCAACACACCCAAGCTCTTGCTAGACATAAAGGATTCGAGGAACGGTATAGAGCAGCAGAAAACTGCCCTTTTTGATGGCGATACTGATGGAAACTTTCTTCGTGAGTTTGTCAAAAACGAGCTCGACACCCTCAGGAGGTGCCTTGGGCAAGTCTCCAAGTCCATGTCGATTATGCGAGCTGGAGATTACTTGCTCCACAGCATCAGTACATGGGTAGTCATGAAACCCACGCTCGGGTCTGTTCAAAAAACGGTTCAGGAAAGACGCGACAAGCTAAGCCATATTCAGTGCTTCCAGGACCTTCCAAGGCTCGAGTCGCTCTGTTTCTCGCTCAAAGAGACCTGCAAGGAGCTTATCCGGATGACGGAGATTGTGAGCTTTCAGGATTCTTCTTCAGAAGGCACCTGCACTGCAGATGTATATGATACCGACGGTCCACCAGCGTTGGAGGCTTTCAGCAGCAGCGAGAGTGAGACGGCGCTAGATTCTTCCAGCCGCATCTCTAAGTAATGTGCTTCGTTTTGTAGCTTCTAGTCTTTTAAATTACTAAACCCTATGGCCGTAGCTCTTCTTTCAACCAGTGTCTGATACAGTGGCCAAATACTCAAGGTGCCCTCCTACTCATAGCCGACTATGTGCAGGCACACCGCCTGGCATTCGCAGCTTTGCACAAGGTTGCACCGGCTTTAAGCCACCCACTACAACATCATAATGACGGCATCCAGCAAGCTGTCTCCTTACACTGAGGTCACATGGTCTGCAAAGACGTTGAACATGTCAATATTCCGGTTTTTTTCCACCTTGAAATCGGGCCTTGGCCCTTCGCCTGGCTCAGTGGGTCTCCCTCCCTCAAAGTACGAGCTTACCACGCAGTCGCCTCTACTCACATGGGAGCGTTTTCGAGACCATCTCAACCTTATAAATCCCGACTCCAGTCAAAAAAGGCAAGAGCATAGTCAGTTGAAACTTCTCAAGGAGACCATTCTGGATCTTGGCCACGGTTCTTTGCAGCCAGTTCCAGCACCTTCATTGCCACTGCCGGGTCAGGTGGAAAACTTGGATGCATCAAAAAAATCACTCAAGCATGTCGAACTGGGACTGTTACAGCCACTCAATCACCGCATTGTGGAGGACTTTAGAAACGACTTCTACAAAGTGCCTCCGCCTTTGTACATGAAGTTACCTCACGTCGGTTGTCAGGAAAAGTATGAAGATACCTTGAACCTTGTTTCTACGTTTGTGGGGAAGCTCCAGAAAATACCTATTTGGGAGCAATACCGAAGATTTCCCCCCAATGCCGAACGGGAGCTTGTGTCTGGTTTCGAAGACCTTCAGCGGAAGGTGGTGAAATTCCAAGAGGGCTACGAGGACACACGGATCAATTTGCGCCCCATTCTTGAGTTTGTGAGAGCCAAGCAGCTCAACACCAGCGTGTTCATCAAGCAATGTCAGCGTCTCAGCGACGAGACGCAGCTTTTGAAAGAGTGCGTAGGCCTTTTCCACACCGAAACCTATGACAGCTATCTCAACAGCAAGCTGGGCCGAAATGAGAGCTATATAATCCACGTGGTCCAAGAAAACTACAATATTCTCATGGAGATGCTTTTCGATTTGCAACGCGCAAGTCCGCTATGTGAAGATAGACTTGAACTCTGCAGCGAGGCGATTTCGAAAGTGAAGAGCGTTTTGATTGCCGGCGAAGATGCATTCCAGTCGTTTCAGGTGGTCCATGGAAAGTATGCTCAGCACGACACCTTTTTGGAGAGATACTTCTGGAAGCTTTGGTGGCACTTTGACATTATCCAGCAAGAGCTCTACGGGGGAGGAGTGAAAGAGGCTTACGAGCAGCACCAAAAAGTGTTGCTGCAGTGTATCTATGAAGCTTCCAGGGGGAAAGCATTGATCAGTATGGCCGAGTCAAAGCTTAGAGGCCTACATCTCCTCATGACCCAAGTCGAGCGCATACATGAAACCCGCATGGGCGCCCGGAGCGTGCTTCAGCACTTTGCTGGCCGTTAACCGTTCGTCCAAAGTACCCCATACCGTGTGGTGAGTCTTTTGTGCGTGGCGTCCTACGCTTCTTTTTTGATGATTCAGCCAATATTTAGCCTTTTCTTTTTTCTAGAATGGTCACCAGTAGGAGGCAAGGTAGCTTGAGCCGGGGTACTCAAACACTCGGTGCGAGTCGCCAATCAAATCCCTGACCTGAGTACCTGCGCCAAGTCGGATGTACTCGTCGTCATTGACGTCATCAACGCCGCTGCCTGTGTCGGCCTGAAACAAGTGTCTGAGCCTCATTTGGGCATCCATGGTGCCCACCTCGCCAGATGAGTATATTGGCAATACGGGATAGCTATTTGCCTCTGCACCCAAAGGGTCCGGCTGGCTAAAGTCAAACGATACTCTTTGTCTGAGCAACTTGCTTTCGGGCGATCGTTTGGTTGGGTCAGTGAGAATGGACTTGAGCCCAGAGATGGCGTAAGGTGTTTCAGGCCGTGAAGTGTGGGCCTGTGAAGTTTTGGGGGTGGGCTCATCACAACGCGGGACATCTTCAACTCCATAGAGCCGATCTGAACTTTTCCTGTCTTCTTGCAATTTTCGGGGTGCAAAATTTGCGTTGTCTTGAAGAAAGGGGATACTTGGCGAGGGCTCTTTTGTTTGGGAGCACTGGTCCAGGCGGTCAACAAAAGAAGACTCTTTCGGCAGCTCGCACACTTCAGTCGACCCCGGAACTTTGGGCCGCTCCTGAGAAATTTCTTCACGATAAGTTGTTTGGGAATCGAATCCAGTGGTTTTGGCAAGATGGCGTGTGGTGCTGGGCAGATTGGGTTCCGGAAGGGGAGGCATGTTTTCGGAGTCACATGGCAAGCAGGCATCTGGGTGGACAGTTCGGTGCAGCTCGTTTATCCTGTGATCCTCTTTGCATAAGGAGCCCTGGAAACACGTGGAGTTCAGTAGAACTTGGGCGAATTGCTTGTCAAAGGCAAAGCCGCAGTCGTCTTCCTCCGAGCCGATGAAGAGCAGGTGCTTTTGAAAGCCGTTTTTGTCCAGAAATGTGACAAGACGCAGGCCGTTTTCCCGGTAGTTGACTACAAGGATTTTTGCGTCTTCTGAAACGGTCAGCGAAGCTTTTGGGACACTGGGCGAGCACTTGCGCTGGTCTGTGGCGGACACCTGCCTAGCCTTGGCCCCGCGGCCGACGTACACTCGTCTATGTTTCTTTCTCTTTCGGTTCTTCGAGAGCAGCGTCCTCTTGGCCGGGTGGAATTTCGGGGCGTAGAGACGGGGATCTCTGGCTTTGGACATTACCTGACTAGAGTGTAGGTGCTGGCTGGATAACCGCGGTTTCAGCCTGCCCTCTCTTTTAGGGCTATTTCCTTTCAACAAACTGGAAATCAAAAACCCCAGAGCTTTGCCCTTTGGTTGCCGTTTCCGACTCTTGGGCCCTGAGGCGGGGAGTTTTGCCGCTTCTTCTTCCTCTGGGGCTCCATCAAAAGCGGTGGCATTGCGCTTTTCCTCCTTGACGTTTTCCGAAACTTCCAAAGCGGGGGTATTCGTGTTGTGGGTTGTTTTAAAGAGCGAAATAGCATCCTCGAGCGTTTCCGGTTCGCTGGAGGTTGCTGATTCACCGCTCTCGTGTTTGAAAGCATCATGTTCAAGAGGATCCCTTTTGGAAACACCCTTTTTGGAAGCGCCGTGTTTGAAATCTTCATGACTGTTGCCCATATTTGTAAGCTCCTCAGCACCACTACTTTGGGTATCGTAGTATAGCGAGGGATCCTCAAAGGGTCTTAACACTAGGGCCAAACTCTCCACTCCAGGTCCTGACTCTGCCTCCATGGACTCCACCTCTGAGAGCCCTCTGGCTGAATCTTTAACTGACATACATGAATCTTTACCTGTGGACCCCTGTTTCAAGCTCGAAGCAAGCCCATTTTCTTGTGGAGGCAAAGTGCACCCCGAGCTCCGGTTGGACATATTGCTGCAATCTGTCGAGTTGGGACCTCCCTCGTCGTCCGCCGGACAACTGACCTCGAAGGGCGAGTCAAGAAGGTTTCCGCTGAGCCCCTTTAGCTCAATAACGGTCGCCAACAAGCTCCTCAGATACGGGTCAAGCTTGTGGAACGCAGTGTGCTTGCCCTCCATGCGGTACACGTCAAGAGGAGGTACCCCGTGAGCGGCACCACTGCCCGTTCCAAGCAGGAGGCTCGTTCCCAAGACTATCCACAAACTGAGGATCCTCACGGTCATTATGTGCAATAGGATCATAGAGCAAAGGCAGTCAGCCTCCAACATTCTAGGAGCACATGCCCCGAATCCAAGGGCGTTATTCTCCGAGGTTTCGGGTCCTTGTGCATTGTTTCTCCTTGCACCAAATTCTTCGGGGCCCTCTGCTTTTATCCTGCTTGCCACATGGCTACCTGACCCGCCGGCCTGCCGGCTCGAGACAGGACCATTTGCGGCCAAAGTCAAAGCAGCGCGTCCTGCACGCAGGTACCTGCCTCCAACAGGATCCCAGTTTGGCCCCAAGTCGTGGGTCCAAAGCCGAGTCTTGGGGTTGCAGCAAAGCCCAGGGCCCGGAGTTGAGTGCCGGGGGTGTCGTGCAGGCCGGGCATGACCCTTCAGGAAATTCGCAAGCTCCATTGAGATAAAGCTCTGCACTCGGGCCGTCCCCATGGGCATAGCAGAGCGCGGATTAGCCTGCTCATGGGTGTCTGCGCTACACATGTCCATGGCACAAACGGTCAACAAGCACAGCTTCAAGCAAAACTTCGTGTAGCCCCATGCCGTTTCAATTTCCCCTGCAACACTGGTCAAAGGCATCTTCCGTATCCCGAACAGGTGTCTACCAGAAATACAAGGCGGGTGCCGGGTCAAGTTGGCTTACTGATAGAGCCCAGGGCAGGTAAGTGGGTCCAGATGCTGATGACGTGCTTTTCAGATGGAGGGGGCAGATGGTGGTGCTGGTAGTGCTGGTGGTGCTGGTGGCGCTGGTGGTGCTGGTGGCGCTGGTAGTCTAAGCTGGTAACTTGTATTTGGACTGGAGTAAGTATAGTATGAATCCAGGCTACGGCCGGTGCGTTGCATTCTGTGCTCCTAGAAAAAGTGGGGCACTGGAAATACTTTTTGCACCCAGCCGCGTAAACTAGTGCGGACAATCTGCTGGTCTTTCCGGCATATGTGTCCGCTGACCATGCCCTGGAACACTTCAAAAGACCGCGGGGCTTGGACAAAACTCGGGGGCCTTGGACAAAAATCGGGGGACTTGGACAAAGATCGAGGGACCTGGAAAAAAGATGCCAGTTCTAGTAGGATCTGGCCCGAAACTGAGGCCGGGCAAGCGATTGGGGCGTGGCCCGCAAGACGCACTGGGCTGGCTCTGTCCCCGTGAGCCTCCGGCGCCCGGCCGAGGCGTGCCGCGTTTTGGTCGCGGGCAACCTAAATACCGCGCTTGCATATAGTGGCCTCGCATATAGATTGTAAACACACCTGACACACCGGTAACACTCCTGGACCCGGAAAAGACCCCCACACAAAACCCGCCGTTCCAACGTGCCCCTTGAACCTGGCCCCCTGAACACGACACTCTCTAGTGCGTGCATTCTTCCCTCCCCGTTCTAAGCTTCCGCTGCACTCGGAGCAACCCTATTCCAATGACCGTTCTGCCGGGGAAGGGCCTATCTTGGGCCGTCAACCAGTTCGAAATAGAGCTGATCGTCGACTACGACCTACCGAGGAAACACCTGGACCTCAACCACCACGAAACCTTCAAAATCGAACGCATCTTGGAAACCCTAGGGTCGTACTTGCGCAAGTTGAGCGACTGTGCCAAGAACATCTTGACCCACAATACCAACTTGGACTGGTACTTCAACAACAGAAAGATCATCTTCCAGCTCATCACCCTCTTGAAGAAAATCGATGCGTACTTGACCCTGATTTTCGACTTAAGGCTCACTCTTTCGGGCAGCTTCACCCTTGAGGAGATAGCTCTGCTCTCCATGGATTCCATGCAGCTCATTTCCAGCATCAAAAAGCGGTCCGACGTGGCTACCTCCTACATGGAGCTTCGTCACCTGATCATTGACACCTTGGATATAGAGCTCTCCGACTGCTCCACCGAGATGTTTTCCATCAAGAATACCTTCAAACAGCCTTACATAAATGAGAAGCTCACGATCGAGCTGGTCTTGGAGAAGTTCCGCTTTGATGGCCTCCGCAAAGTCAGCTCGCCTTGCCTAAGCGCAGTGTCTCTTCCTTCTCTATACGACGCCGAGGAACAAAGTTTCGACCGTTTGGACCAGCTTGAAAAGCGTCTAGATCCAATGCAAGCCTCCATTGAATTCTTGGCCCACAAAATCTCCGAGTTCGATAGTCTCAATGCTTCTCTTTTCCAAGATGCAAACGATTTTCTTGCTTCGGATTTCCGCAATCTCCAAAATAGATGGGACGCTCTCTTGGTGAATTTTGCTGCTTTGAAACGCAACTCCATCGATTCTAGATACTACAAAATATTTTACTTTATGATCACTGAGGTCCTGTCAAGAGTTCACAAGCTCATACGAGATGTCAAGAATGAAGGCATCACCGGTGTGTCCGAAAAGATCGCAGGTGACTTTAAGGTTTGCTCAAGCACCATAAAACTCATCAACTTGGCCTTCAAGGACTCCTTGATCTACCAGAAAGATTTGTTGTCACTCTACAACGAGTCAGTTTTACCGCGGTGGTCCTACCTCAACGTTCTTCTCGGGGAAGAGAAGCCTTCGTCGCCCTCGGTGGCTCTGACCGTATCGATAGAGCCAGGCAGGGACTTGAATTCATCACCAAACCAAATCTCTGCTCTGTCGTTTCCGCTGGCGGGAATAGATGAAATCATGGCGATTTCAACATTAAGCACTGACCTGAATATTGCAGTGACTACTCATGCAAAGCCTAAGGACGACACTACAAGAAATCCTTCGGGTGGCAGTTTGAATTTAGGCTTGGGAATCAGTCCTTCCACGACAGTTCCTTACAGTGTCTCGAAAAGAGACCGCATTCTAGACTTGAATATAGACGCGCAGGAAATCCCCAAGTCAAATATTCAGATGGCCCTCATGGGGCTTTCTGAAACTTCGGGAGTGGAGCAAAAGGTTTGCACTAAAAACGGCGAAACTGCCCCTATCATGGGGATTACGCCCAGAACGAAAGTCATGTCCAAAAATGTGTTGAGTGAATCCTCTGTTCCCAATCTCTCGCCAGTTGAGCGAGCCTCTCGCAAGTCAACTTTGTTTAGTCCTTCGGTGGAATTGCCGCTTATTAGCGAGAAAAAGACCACCAGACAGCTTTTAGAGATCCTAAAGAAGGACGGTTACTGCGACTCCAGAATCCCCCGAATCGTACCCGATTATGGAAGTTTTCAGCTTCCCAAGATTAAGAAAATGGCAGGAAAGACTAAGATTCCTAGCATTGCGCCAGATAACCCAGTATTCTACTCGCCCGAGCGAAGAGCGGATATCAAAACTCCCCATAGAAACATCAGCTCTTCGTGCTGCTGCGACCTACCATCCGTCCTCGAAGACACCCCAGAGAATTATCAGGAGGGCTTGGATACCGAAGACTTCTCGTTGATCCAGACTCCTGAAGACAAGCAGTTGTTGTCACCATGGGTAGACAAACGGCACTTGAGCAGTTTTACAAGCAGTACCCATAAAAGCCTTCTTCGGACGCCGCCTCTTAATCTCCTATCGCGGAAGCCGTCATTGAACTCGGTACAGGTTCCTCATCTTTCCCCTAGCGACAAGGAAAACCTCTTTCTTTCGCCTAATTGGAGGTCCACGTCACCAGAACGGCCGGGCTCTTCCATGGGTTCCAGATACGACGAAGTGAATTTGACACAGCCATTGAAATCTCTGAAACAACGCTGGAAGTAGAAGCACAACGAATGTGCCCAAAATGACTGTTATAAAGAGTCAATGGATTTTTTTACACTTTACGTGCTCTTGGAGTTTGCATCTTCTTCGTTTTCGGCAATAGAATTCTTGGTGAAACCGTCAAGGAAAAGATCTTTTCCAAATATCTTGTACATCATGCTATCCTTCTCAGTTCTCCACTTCTCTTCCTCACTGAACCGGCGCACTGTTTGACCCTCTAAAATCTCACCCTGTTGCACCTTTTTGGTTGATTTGCCCGAAACCCGCCTGTATATTTCCCACCCGGGTACAAGCATAATCGGAATGGAAAACAATATCATGAATACTCCGCGGTACCTAGTTCTCACCTCTTTGGGGGCTTTCTTCCAGTTTGGCCTTCCCGTTTCGGCCAATTCTTGGTAAAACTGAGCCCCCTCCTTGGGTGGGGTATTTTTCACAGCACCTGGACTTTTAAGGGCTCCTTTTTTGGGGTCATATGGGGAGAACGTCCCGGGTTTTTTCATGTGGTGATAGTGTGCAAGAGAAGTAGCCGCATACATAATATTCGAGCCTAGACCCGCGCAGATAAAACCCCAACACCAAAGTATCATATCTTTCCGTCATTCGCCAGCTATTTCTTGAACAGATATATACTTCCTTCTTCTTTCTCTTCTGACTACACTACACCATGTCCATTGAACAATTGGTTGCTCAAAAATCCAAAGCATATTCTCGTCCCCAAGGCATCACCTACGTATATGGTACCGCCGGTTTCCGCATGAAGGCTGAGCTCTTGGACTATGTCAACTACACGGTGGGCATTATTGCTGCGTTGCGGTCCAAATTTTTGAAGGGAAAATCCATCGGAGTGATGATCACGGCTTCCCATAACCCGCCCCAGGACAACGGGGTAAAGGTGGTGGATCCCATGGGCAGCATGTTGGAGGCCTCATGGGAGAGTTACGCTACCGAACTAGCAAACACGCCGGAGGACCGTTTGGCCGCAAAAGTGCACGAACTCGCCCAGCAGTTGAAGATAGACCTCGCCTCGCCTGCACATGTGATTGTGGCCCGTGACTCTAGGGAATCGTCGCCTCGTTTATCCAAGGCCACCGTGGACGGCATTCAGTCGCTTCCTGGTTGCAAAGTCGATGACTACGGACTCTTCACTACGCCCCAATTACACTACATCACTCGCACGTCCAATGATGCAAACTACGGAAAGTGCCTGGAGGAAGGGTACTATGAAAAGATGGCTACTGCGTTCAAACGCATCTTCAGCTTGGGCTCGGGCAAAAAGGTCGATATCACCATTGACTCTGCCAACGGCATTGGTGCACCCAAGATTAAAACCTTGCTTGAGAATTACTTGGACAACGAGGTGTCTTACTCGTTTGTCAACTCGTCCTACGACGTTCCTGAAACATTGAATGTCAACTGCGGGGCCGATTTTGTCAAAACAAACCAGAAAACCCCGGCAAATGTCGTTCCAGAAACAGGTAAGTTGTACGCGTCCTTTGATGGTGACGCTGACAGACTAGTGCATTACTTCCAGGATAACAAGGGCGTCTTTAAGCTTTTGGATGGCGACAAGATAGCCACGCTTCTTGCTTTGTTCTTACAGAGGTTGCTTTCGAAAATTGACACCTCTAAGTTGGCCCTTGACATTGCCGTTGTTCAAACCGCATACGCCAATGGATCATCCACGAAATACGTCGAGGACGTGCTCAAGATCCCCGTCAGGTGCACACCAACCGGAGTTAAGCACTTGCATCACGAGGCAGAGAAGTACGATGTGGGTGTTTATTTCGAGGCCAACGGTCATGGAACAGTGATCTTCTCTCCAGAGGCCGAGAAAAAGATTTTCGACTACAAAAGTAGCGACCCGGAAGAGGAGGAGGCCTTGGAAGTTTTGAAGCAGTTCACCAAATTAATCAATCAGACCGTGGGCGATGCTATTGCAGATCTATTGAGTGTTTTGGCTGTTCTTTACTACTTGAATTTGGACGCCCTCGCATGGGATAAGGAGTATAGCGACTTGCCCAACAGATTGGTTAAGGTGATTGTACCTGATAGAACGGTGTTCAAGACTACAAACGCCGAGAGAACCTTGGTGGAGCCCGTGGGCATGCAAGATAAGATTGATTCTATCGTTAGGAAATACAAGGATGGAAGATCCTTTGTCAGAGCCTCCGGTACTGAGGATGCCGTGCGGGTGTATGCGGAGGCAGACACCCAGGCAAACGCTGACCAGTTGGCCAAAGAGGTAAGCTCTTTGCTCAAGTGAGGGCCCAACAACGCCGTTTCGGCTCAGTCATGTTTCCGTTTGTACTCGCCTGGGCTGACAAACTTTTTCCCCAAAGACCATAGGCCTCGTCGCTTGGCCTTGGCCTTGGCCTCGAGTTTGCGGTACCATTGTTCGCAGTCCCCAAACTCAGCACCCATCTTTGACTCGTACATGACAGCGAGTCCGTTTCTTAACATCTCGGCGCTCACGTCGCGGC
Organism: Metschnikowia bowlesiae; assembly: GCA_002370295.1. Classification (NCBI taxonomy): domain Eukaryota; kingdom Fungi; phylum Ascomycota; class Pichiomycetes; order Serinales; family Metschnikowiaceae; genus Metschnikowia; species Metschnikowia bowlesiae. The sequence continues at coordinate 3,382 of NLAK01000105.1, read as the reverse complement.
GCCCGTTCCATTTCCACACCTGGGCCCGCGCCACCACCCGCTTATACTGATCTATTGAATATGGCGTAATAGTCACTGACCTGTGTATGAGATATTGCCGTAGCCACTCGAGCGCCTCAGCTGAATATGGCTGAGCCGGCTTGCCAAAATGGGCACTTTCCGGTGCATCCACGCCACAGAGCCGAATCATCAAGGTTTCATCTTTCAACTCCGCCCTCTTGGTGGGCGTTTTGCGGAGCCACCCCCACCCCATCAACGGTCCTCCGGGGGTGTGATAAAACCTGAAGTTGTCTCCGTCACCAACTCGCGTGACTGTGCCGTACAATTTCCGTTGGTTGTCCAATATCCGTGGCGTTAGGTTGAGGTATGTTTTGATGCGACGCATAAACCGGTTGTAGAACTTATAGGAAAGGAGGATCCCGCCAGCTACACCGGTGGAAAGAAGGACCACCTTGGGGTGGAATATCCCGATCTTTTCTTCCTCGGAGGCCTTCGGCTCGGGCATGGATGTGAGCGCTTCGTATGGGTATGCATACATCAACACGCGCATATACCCTGGCGTCCGGCACACGCACTGGCGGCCAGGTAGGACATTTTCAAAAAGGGTATGTCAGTTTAGTAGGCCGCTTTTGTACTCCCGATTCTCATGCCGAAACCCATCATTCTCTCACATTCGCTGAACTGGTCTTTCTGCAAACCCGGCCCTTGCCAGAAACCGCCGTGGTCACGTGCCCGGGCCGCCCTGCGTCTCACGTGGTGCACTTTTATCTGGCCCGTGAGAACATTCTTGGGTCGCCTGACGACATGAACATTGCCGACGGAGAGTACGACATAGACCTCTCGGTTCTTGTCGGGAATGGCGCCGGGTCCGGGCCGGAATCCGCTTCTCTCGCTTTAAGATACGGCTTTATTCCAGACTCCATGGATCAGTCCAGCGCCCTTCATTTGTATCAGGGGGACCAGATTTGCATCTTGGAGGCTCTGTCTACGGAAAAACTCAAGAACATAGATGCCCTCCCCATTATTTTCGAAGGTGTGCCTCAAAAGCAGCGTCCTCAGGCATCTGCATCTGCTCCTAACGACTCCTACTACCTTTCGTTTACCCCAAGCGGCGACGCTTTAGAAGCGGATGTGAAAGTAGCCCTCAGGAAACTCGGCAGCACCATTCGCGTCAGCAAGTCAAGAAATGCAGAGAAATGGCGGGCGCTGATCCGGGAATGGCGCAGCCTGGGCCCTCTGAATAACGACGTGATCTTTCCCGTGGAGAAAAGCCGGCCCGAGGTCACCAAGCCTCGGGTGAAATCTGCGCCTCCAGCTCCAAAAGTGCAGAAAGTCGCCCCAAAGAAGCTTTCTCGACCTGCAGCAAAACGCCCTCCAGCAGAAAATCCGCCTAACAACGACATTATCAGTGTTTCTGACTTCGAGGACCTTGAGAGTGATGGCAACAGCGAGTACAAGAACGGCAACAATAACAAGCAAACCGAAGGGGCAAAAAGAACCCAAAGCATAGCGAAAATGACTGCAAAGGCGCCCGCCGGGAAAAAGGTGCCAAATACGACGGTCTCTAAGAGCAGTGACCAGGATTTGGATGACGAATGGGCGGATCTTGAAGACCAGCTCGAGGAGGTATTGGAGTCTGATCAAGCGCAAAATCCCGAACCAACCTCGGGTAGCGATGATGACTCTGCATTCGAGGATGTTATCAAAGCAGAGCCCATAATCATCGATGTCAAGGAGGAAAAGAAGGCGCCCCATCAAACAATCAAGCCGCGGTTGGGCGCCAATAAGACACCTATGAGTCTTCGGCAACTACATGGGAGCACCGAAACGAACGACTACTTGAGCAGCAGCGAAGAAGAGTAACTGGCCTCCTCATACCCACTCTGGTAGTGTTTTCACGCTGGTGCTGTATATAGTCATGCGTGCCATCTTCGCGATATAGTGGATCTTCTTTCCCACCCAATGAACCCAACCACCTATGAAGCTATAGATAGCAGATTGACAGCTTTGGAGTTTCAATTGGGCATCAAAAAAAACGATGGGGGTGCACTTCCGGAAAGTGACGCAGTGGCTGCTCGAATCAGTCGTCTCCACTCGAAAATCGACTCTGTGTATGCCAGCAACCCAGAACTACAACATATGCCAGACGTGATGAAGCGGTTTCGAAGGCCAGGCGACAAATCTGCTAAACTTATTGAAGCGACAGAAAACCAAGAGAATGTGAAAGTACAAGAGGGGGATGAAGAGGCAACTTCAGGTGGCGGCGTACTGGCTGCAAGAGCACAAGTGGATGAATTTACCAAGCAAGAAGTCATACTTATAAAACAACCCCAGTTGCTCGAATTTTGTGACAGCCTCAAGGTGATTCTGGCCATGGAAATCCCTTCTCTAACTCCGGAACTCTACAAGGGAGTGGATCCCAGCATAATACTCGAGAGGAAGAACAAAATTGAGGCTGTGGCTGGTGAGTTCGATTTGCTTTTGGCAAAGCACTTGATTATTCTCGAGAAATACTCTCACTTAATTAATTCTCAGTCATTGTTTTGGAAGGGCGTACAGGACACGCTTAGAGAGGCTACTGTTGCTGCTAATGCGGCCGCGAAGAATTTTCAGACGAGAGGTAAATATTGAAGTAATTAACGCAAATGGTTGGTTTCAAAGTGCTACTAAGTGAAAGTAGTTAAAAAGATACCAAGCTCCCGTAAGAAGAAAAAATGGACGAGTCCGGATTTGAACCGGAGACCTTTCCCATGCTAAGGGAACGCGCTACCAACTGCGCCACACGCCCTAGGAAATTGGTCCCTAGCAGGATCGAACTGCTGATCTTGGCGTTATTAGCACCACGCCTTAACCAACTGGGCCAAGGGACCTAATTTACTTTTTTTCCGCGCGCGCAAAAAAAATTCTTAAGGAACGGCCAATTTGGTTCACTGCGACAACCACTCCATGTACAGTACATAACAATTGCCCAAATTTAGGGGGTGACAGCACATTCAAACATCTGAATCTCCATCTTCAATTCCCTTTCCCACCTCGCAATGAGTGAACACATGAATTTGTCGAATTTAACTAACGAACACGAATCTGAAATGCCTATCATTGATTCCAATGATTACATCGGCTTAATTTCTCGTAATGCTACAGCAAGCGTAAATGAAGAGATTAACCGTAACCGGGTAGTTGCTGCAGAGTCTATGGAGATTTCTGGCAAATCAGATTGCGAGTCAGGCAATGGAACAATAAGCTCAGAGGATTCCGATAGTCAAGAGGAAAGAAATGAGCCAGCGGATTCTGAAATTATCGCCAAAATGACCGAAAAATTTCGATGCAAACATAATCAAGTGAATGACAAGACAATGAAGTTTCTTGAGAAAATGGAGTA